>CM052336.1:5662755-5710817 GCA_028455595.1 Lasioglossum vierecki | reverse complement strand
TACGCTATTTTGGCAGAGTGAATCTTATAGGCCGTACAAATTTATATTTATATTTACAAAACATATTACCATCTCGTCGAAGCAAATAAAACTCTACTTACAGTTAGGACACACATACGGCATTGATTTAGTATAAATATAAACTTTTCCTCCATTTGCTGAAACTTTACAATAGCAACGCAACGGTTAACCTTATATATATATAAATAATCATTTATATAATATATACATATAAACTCCTTCGTTCGAATGAAACTTTTGCCTAATGCATTATTAACACAGATCTTCGAAACGTATATACATTTATAAATATATACATTTATAAATACATTTATAATATATTTATAAATATATATACATTTTTTCAGCTTTCAATACAGGCCCACATGAAAAAGGTGTGAGCAAAAACTTTTAATATTTTCGATACGCTCCGACACGAATCGGCAAAACATTCTTCGCGAAAGATCATGCCTTTGCATTGCATCCCTGCAAAATGCATGTTTCAAAATTTTTCGTGCCGTATAGTGTAGATCGACCTTAAGACGGAGAGAACTAATTCGAGGAACCCACTCGAGAGCACACTCGACGAACCTGCAAGCCTCGGCGCCCAAGAGGGCTGTATTTCGTCATCTCACGGCCTTCAGGACGTCAGCCTCGCTGCCTAATTCTTAGTTAAGATTCTAGACTTCGCACAGTGATCCAGACGGCCGATCTAACAGTTCGTTTGGTATAACATGACTTCTCTCATTTCGGTATTTAATGCATCTCCATTACTTTCGAAATGTCTAGCAATATCGAAAATGTCGATACACGAGTCGATAAAGATGAACATTTTCTGAATGGGATTCTCGATTGACAAAATTATTAATTTTCTTTTGTCGATCCTGCCGAACCAATTTAATATTTCTGAAAAATTGTTTTTCAATGAAGAGCATTCTTTTACCTTGAAAATGAATACCGTTAAATTTAGAATTACAATTCGTTATTTATTAAATAAGTCATTCTTAATGGACTAATGAAGTGGAGTGTTTTTTGAGTTCTAAATTAGATAACGAGAGTACACGCAAATAAATCGACAATGAGTATAAATATTTCTGCAATTGTCACTTTAATCATTTCTGTCACTACATGTCCTTAAAGTGTACTTTGGTTGTAAAAATTAAATGTGACATTCATTTTCAATAAATTGTATTGAGACGTCTTTTATATCATCCCAACTGAAGAAGATAGGTGATTGCCATTAGTTTTGTTTCTTATGACAGAGATTTTAGGATGCAGTTCCAAAGAGGTGCGTAGGAGCCGCAATGGCGGCCAACAACGGCGTGGCACTCTCACGAAGCACACGCCGCAATCATAATTAATTACAAAGTAGACAGGCGTAATAATAGATTCAGCCCGCTGACAGACCTTTGACGCAGAAAATCTACACATAAGGAAAGCTCACCGTTGGTGGTATTTCTCCAGCGGAGGATCTAGAATTACCTGGGGATCGCTGCTCGGGAGACAGTGAAAAAGGGTCGGGAGCATGGTGGCTTTTAGAGATGGAGAACTATGTCTATGCTGTGGCAAGATCATTCATTTTGTCTAACATATGACGTAGCGAACTGCTTTACTGTCTAACCAATTTTTCACCATTTTTATTCTTTTCCTGGCGCAATTCTCAGATATCAAACATGGTAGAGGAAGTTGACCAAATATGGAATAGTATAACATAAAATAATTGTGTAATTACGAGTGGTTCAAGCATTTGTTGGAACACATCGACACCAGATCTTTCTTTCTTCAATATTAAAGATTGATCATACGTTGGAATAACAAGTGAACACTATACGACTTACTATTTTGTTTCGACTAATTAATTAAAATTAAAATTTAATTAAATAAAAAACGATACGGCATTCCATGTTTGTTCATTTTCCTTGAATATATTATGACCCTTCAGCGATAACGATGTTGACTGCACACTTTAATTATACGACATCGCATACTTAATTATATAATCTAGCGAATAACATCGGCCATTCATTTCAACTTGCTCGGACGGCGACGGCCGCCATATTTCGGTGCTAATTCAATAAAACGCTGCCGACAAAATGCGATTGCATATTTCCTGAGATCATGTCTTGGCTGTTGCATCCGTGACACTTCCGCGGACGTTAAAAATATACTTAACGACGCATAAAGTTCTGAACCTTAAGGCCGCCGGTCGTATCTGTTAATTCCCGACCACGACCAGGAATTAATTTATAAATACCGACGTAGTCTTCGTCTAGATTTTATGGTAAGCCGCTAAGTGGTTTAATTAACTCGGAACGAGGTGAACGTATCGCGCGTGGCCTCTCATCGGTCTTATACGATTACGCTGATAACCTGCGACAAGCCATTGTTACTATCGGAAAATCCAGTTCGAACAATATACGTATATCCTGCGACCCTTTCACGTTTGCGAACAAAATAATTAAACACCGGCTATCCTCGAATTATTCAGGAATTTAAATAATCTAGTAATACATTGCGTCAACCTCTTAACTCCACAGGTTTTTAAATTTCATTTTTATGACCTCTAACAAAGAAGAATTCTTTTTCGTAGAAGAAATTCTAATTGTAAGTCTCGTACAACACGTACAGAGTGGTCACCACATCTTCCCACTTTGACTTACATGACTATTATTATTAATAGTCAATTAATAATTATTAATTGACTATTACTATTCCTGTTGTGATATCACTTTAGAACCCTTTGAACATCTCTTTAAAAAATTATTTCTTCACAGATGTAAGTGTATTTCTCTGGTAAGACTTTCTGGTAAAGAACATCAAAATTGATTAAGTGTTGCAATTAAAAATATATACTATAACATTTTAAAAAAGTGAATGACCTTCATCTCTGTCCTCTACGTACCTACCTAAAAAAAAACTAATAACGTCAGAATGCGGTGATATGTGGTGGCTCACCCTATATATGAGTTGTCTTTAGTGTATAAAAAATATTCTCAGTGTGATATTGTTGCAGGTAGCTTATCAACATTATTAGAAAATAACGAAACCAGATCTATCGCCTGAAAGAAAAATTTTCATGGTTGTCAACATAATATTATTTAAAAAAGAAATTGATTTTTAATTTCTGTCTCTCTCGCAGTCGACTCAGAAAATTCTTCAGGAAGGCAATACTTAAAGTTTGTCCGTCGTTCCACATAATGACAGGCATCATTCCCCGATCTCCTCAATTAGTAAAAGACTTATGGGCCATTTTTTCCGCCCAAAAACCAAGGCGTTTCGGTTCGAAACGATCGACGACGCGAGATCTGTCTCGTCTAACCTTGAAAGGAGCACGATCGCGTACCTCCAGGCTCAATTTACATTTCGTCAACGCCAGCTGTCGTTAGGCAGATGCGAGCGCAAATTGGATGCTCGGTGTCCCCCTTTTTTTTTACTGATCACCTACTTCCTACGTGCAATTACGACCGATTTCATCGGACTTTGAAAAGTGTCGCTCGATCACGCAGATCCTACTTGCACGTCGCGCGTGTAACGCCTGCGAATAATCCACGGATTCCCGGTATCGATCTCGGCCTCACTCGGAATCATCGTCGCAGCCATTTATCAATATGATCTTATACCGACTCGATCTGGTGCGCCCGCGGCGATGGACAGTTCTCACAAGTTTCTTTTCGTTTTGGTCCGGACTCGACGAAGGCCGAGTGATTAATAAATTGACGCGTTTACAGGCTAATTTTGCGCTTTATAAAATTTGTCCCTTAAAAAAAAACGAGAACAGGTGAAATAATTCTTGGAAATGTGGTTCGAAATTTTCTGCGTACATTGATCGATAGCAATCTGTTGGCTTGGCTCGATTATTTTTCTAAATATTTATTTGGAATTAATTCCACGATTTTTTAAAATATTTTTGACTTGCCAATTCTTGAAAGAACTCTTCTTTAAATAAATAAGCAATTTTTACACTGACCTCGTAGCATAAATAATTTCAGCCATGATTGAACTCGTAAAGTAGAATATGCTAGGAATGTTCATTGTTATTCACTTCTATTTTTTATTTCGCGACGATTCGGGCGAATAAAATATTTTTCGTTTCTAATGTTCGAGTAAAACATGTACCAACTTCGAATTCATAATAAAATTTGGCGTTCTAAATTCTGACTGTTATTTCACTTTGAACCAGACAATAGATCCAATTCATCTTTCACCCTCAACCCTTGGAAATATAAGAATAAAGAAAAGACACTAATCGCTGTTAGTACAACGTCTTTAACAACGATTCATAAGTAAGTAATCGTGTTTAATCAGCGTGACAATTGTGCAGTCATGGGGAAACATCGGAAGAAGAAAACAAGAGCTATCGAATGACGTGCAGCACGTGCTGACCTGCAAATTTTTCGAACTACACACAATGCAAAATAGAAAACCTGTCGACTACGACCTGATGGACCCGAACCAACATTTAAATATATCGATCGATAACGTTGATTGATGGTAAAGGAGCTCATAGAGAAGTACAGTTGTTAACGTCACATTCGAACGGCTTGAAAGCGTGAGCGCAGGAAGCTCCGTTGAACGGAAAGTGTCCTTGTTAGCGAAGCAATCGTTTATTGAATCATTGTAATTAGAGGTCATTGAATTTCATGAGGGGCAGCGTCGACATTTTGTCAGAAAACCCAGTCGACGTCGTTTGAGAATCTGACAGGATTCACGCTACCCGGAAACTCTAATATTATCGTACACCCCGTGCAATTTGATATAGGGTACCGGACAACATGGCGGTTACCGTAATTACACTCTGGTCGCATACGTGATAATACCTGAGTGTAACAAGACGTGGAAATGTTTCTTTTCCTCTCGAATATATATGTATACATTTACGTATAAGTAAATTAATTATTATTATAAGTAAAGTAATTATTATTATTCGTGGCGAAGAATTTCGAAGAATTTTTTTTGTAGGTAGACGCGTAAAAGAAATATGGAGTTCATCAGTATTTTTTAAAATGGGGTTGCGTGTTCCTTCCTGCACCAATCGATGACGCTTTATATTCTGTACAAAAAAGTATTGATTTAATATTATCGAGAAGCCATTAGTTAAGGAGATATTTTATTTTTCGTGTTGTTACGAAATCACAACTCTCTTGATAATGTTACGAATTCGATGTGACAATTATTGATTATATACAATGAATAAATACAACCATTTTACAATGTGGCTCTACAGGTTGGTTGTCCTGCACATTATGCAAGAATAACAAGAAATGCATTAAATCCTCGATGTCTCCTCGACATCTTCTTGCGGGGTTACTTGAAAATAAAATATACACTGAGGCTTCGACTAAAATTGCGAATACGAAAGATCGCATCATCACTGAATGCAATAACATATCACCAATTTTAATACATAATGTAAAATAAATAAACGGTCGCCACATCGTTCATTTTCTGTGAATAAAATCGTTGCAACAGTATTAAGAAAATCGTGATTTCATAACAACACTAATGATTTTTTTCGTAGAGAATATAAAGCGTCGTAATTGACGTAGGAAAAACATACGATTTCCTTTAACAAAAAAAAATGATAACCAAAGTTTGCATTTCTCGAAACCATCGAGGCGGTAATATCTGGTAAGCTGCCCTGTATATCAATCTCCTATCAACAAACCTCTTTTTCACAGTTTCAACTTTTCCGGCTTTTCCGCCGCGCTTAAATTAAACTTAAATAATAAACTTCTTACCGCTGGACATGCGTGCTGGCGTTTCCTGATCGTAAGGCTCCGCACACAGGCGCGGCGGTCTCTTGGAATAGTAAATCATGGTTTATCGACTGTGGCAAGGCTTCTTCATCGTAAATAATATTATACGGTAATATATGGATCCCCGTTTAAACACCAGCAATTATTACCAAAGCGAACGTCTAGCTGTCTGCTGCGCAGCATCCATTTCGGTTGACAGATTCAAAAAGGGTAGGAAAAAGCAAACTGATTTTTTTACTGCTGACAGTACCACTCAACAGGTTCACTGCCACGTCGACTGCATACATGATGGCTCTATTTCTTGACCAGTCTTCCAAATGAAACTGCATTCTGCAGGAAATTTTCGGGTGCATAGGAGTCAACACAATCTTGATGTTATATTGTCACCTTCTACCCCAGATCTACTTATTATAATTATTACTGTGGCATTAAATCTTACAATAACTTTGCAACAGTTTCGACCCAATAAAATTGGCATTTTTGTTTACTGTGCGATGCGAGAACCCCCTTAACCTCTTAACCTACACTACGGGCATAGCCCATGTACCATCATCGAGCTAAACGTAAATATTATGGGCACAGCCCGTAGTACGAGCGTGTTACAGCGTAGTGTCGAAGGCTGCGCGAACTTGTTTACGTTTCCGGCCCAAAATTCTCGAACGTAAATCGTAGGTTAATGGGTTAACCCGTTCGTCCGAGGACCGTTGGCATAAAACAGGAAATCTGCGCGAGTCTGGCAGCCGATTCGAAGGAAATATGAAAAGCCGCGAATCCGTTCGGTCGTTCCATAAATCCCGATGGCTCGTTTGTCCCCGGGGACTAAACGCGATAGCCAATAGTCGAGGGTGGCCATCGCGCACGTCGCGTCGTCGCAACGCAGTCCTCTTCGCGCCGGCCACGCTGTTACTAATCTCGATCGCGGCCACTATAAATCGTAGGTTTCTCGCGAAATTTTACGAATCGCCCGCGCCATTCACCGGGATCGGGGAATATCTTAGCATTATAAGGGCATACAGGCGATAAATCACGGTCGGCCTTAAAGTTTATCGCGCCGGGACGCCCTATCACGGCCGCGGAGCCACGACGATTAAGTTTTTGCAAGCGTTGGTGGTCCGAATGTCCCCGGGTAACACTTTCACGGGACACGCCGAGTGCCATGCCCGGTTCCTTCCCGAGTTCCCGAGAGATAGTTTCTCCGGCGACCAGGACGAATATTTACGGGCGTTTAGAAACCCTGGGTGTGGTTCGCCGCACACATAAACGGCGACCGCGGTCGCGGCCTGCCACATCATGCAACCCAACGGCAGAAGCGAGCCACGTCGCGCAAAATATCTAAATATCGATAACCGCTACGGTAATGCGCAGTCGAGGACCAGATGAGCCGCGGCAAAAATCATTCGTCTGGACCTGAAAATAAGAATGGACATTCCACAGTTTTTACTCTCAAAGATTTCGGGTCCTTTGGAATTGTTTGCTCGACGTTACGCAACCATTGGTAGGGTCAGTAGGAGTCAGAACCAGTTCCACAGTGATCGATTCCTCGATAATAGCTTTTCCCGGACTCGGCTGTACTTCGTTCTTTGATAGCTTTCAAGTATACTTATTTCAAAGCAATCATACTAAATATCGCTCGCCTGTTTTTACGTTAGTCATTTATGTAATTTTTTAGAAAAGACATGGGGTATATTACCTGGTGTTCAACAAATTCTAAAGATACTGAATCCAAAGTTGATGCAATAATAGGGCTCATTCTATACTTTTTTAACATCGAAGCTGTTAATGATTGGCCAAAAAATATTTTTTGCAAAAGAGTGCAAGAAAAATGATATGAATGCAACCTATGATGACCTTTTAAGTTCATGTAGTTTTCATATAATTTGTAAGTAGTTACTACTACAAGAGAACAAAAAAATTTGAATTTCGTCTTTCTAAAATCGAGTAATCGATTACTGCCTCCCACTCTACCCTTCCCTTTCTAAGACAATGTTTCCCCACGATTCCGCCACGGTCCGGTCATGTGACGCGTTTCGTCTCTGCCGTGCATGTGTCAAAGTGTCACGTGACTAATTCGGCACTAGCAGAGAAGTCACGTGAATTTCCCTGATCTGGTAACTCTGGTCAAAACACGTGACACTGGAAAGACCATTTAACCCTTGGAATGCGAGAGACGTTTATTGTGTTCGCTCTTACAGGTAATTAATTTATACAAAGTTATATGTACACACATATATGTACATATCACGGTAGCAATAATTGAATTATGTTAGTTAGCCACGACGATTGCCATGCGAACATCGCGCAGCAAAACATTTATGACTTCCTCAAAGACTGCCGAGGTCGAAGGGTTAATAACTGTCTGACGACTTCAGGCATTTTGTCCATACACGCGTAATACTTCTTTGGGAAAATTCGATTAGAGTATGCAGTTATTATAGTATACGTCTGACTGATGCAATCAAGATGGAATTTACAGTACATCGATACTAATATTGCTTTTACATAGTCGCATACTTGATAGAGATGTATTTCTTTCAAAACAGAAGCTTATTTATTGATTTCTTTTTATTAGGCTGCATATTTCAGCGTTTGTCAACGCGGCTGCGAATGAAGATATTATTATTGCACTCGCCGCGGACGCATTGATTTTATATGTTTGATTTACGAAGCTTCTTCTGCCGAAAGAAATCCATTGCTTCCCATGAGGTGCGGTGAAATATGGACCTCGTAAAAAGCTGAACTGTGAAGCAGCCGTGATTTATGCGATGGGCGCGCAACAAACGTGACACTTTGCAATTACTTTGTCCGAGTTGCGAATTTCCTTTGGTAGTCAATTATTTCGTCTACAATTCACTTGTCCCTTTACCCGCCCCGAACCTAGCAGAGCTAACCCCAATGGTCCCGATCTACAGTTAGGCACGAGATCACAAATTTCCATGCTTTCGCTTTTTAAATGAAAACATCTTTACTAATGAGTCTGAACCGTCACGCTCCGAGGTGAAACGCTACTCGTATATAAACATAAATAAAGTTCAGACATGGGTCAGGTTATTTTTGATCAATCAGAAGAAGTTTCGTTCAAATCGACGACCCTACCACTGCAACCTGTTCTTGGAAACAAAAAATCTTACATCGAGTGGAGTTTAACATTAATAAATGAAATTAAATCTCTATCGAAAATGTAATATAAACTAAATTTATATAAAGTAAAGCAGCAAGTTTGCAATTTAATTTAACTCAACGTTTCGACCCCTGTATGGATCCTTTTCAAGAGATACATTTTTGCGTCTGAAAGTTTAACATTATCTGAAACACGAAATGTGACGTTGAATGAAACTCGGCGCGCGAAGAGTTCGGATCAAGCTGATGGGAAACGTAACGATCTGGTGGTCATTGATAAAAATTGGCGAAGTAAGGGGAGTCAGCGCAGCGCAGCGGAGAGTGCAGTGGCCGAAATGCGGCGAAGCCCGTTAGATCGACAGGTCTGCAGATGCAAGCGGGTTGCAAGCGGGATCATCGTCCGGGTGGAAGTCGGCTCACGCTCCAGACGCCTCCTCCTTGGCGCTGGTCGTTCACCGTGCCGCAAAAACTGAGGCCATCCATCTCGGGCCCGGACAGCGCCCTTACGAATTCCAGGGACGTACGTGCCGTATAATTAGAACGTAAAAATTTACATTGCCTGCGAGAACCCGCGGCCGGATTCTCTTCTCCTGAGCGTCGTCCTTTCGAGCGAAAACGAGCAACAGAAAGGGATCGACGGGAAGAGTGGAAAGGGGAAAGAAATAATACTTCGACCCAGAGAGAACGAGCACGACGAATGCGAGGCAAGAAACGGAGGAGAGATAGAGAGAGAGAGAGAGGAAGGGAGAGCATCGTTTCGCGCTGCGAGTAGTTTAAAGGATGTTGCGCTGCTTGCTCTTGTGTCCAGGGCCCAATTCGAAATTCCACGGAACACGGCCTTGTCTAATTGAAACGTAAAAATTTAGCGTGCGACTCGCGACCTCGTCGCCACGATTCCCATTCCGGCCGAACGCATAATATAGATGTATTATTAAGAAACACCGGCGGCGGACCGCTCGTAAAATCCTCCGAGTTCCGGCACTGCTTCGGGGTTATCTGACGACCCGTGGCAGGTTCACGGTGCATGCCGGGACAACCGACAGCTTTATTTCGCCATTTGCTCGCGAATCCAAGGCATGCAATCAGAAAGTAGTAACTAGACTGCGGAGCTTTGTGCAGAATAAAAATTGTTTCAGCTCGAGATCAGCTAGATAAACATTTATTTGTTTTCCTGTTCGTTTTAACGCTCTCTCGACCTATCAACCTCGGACAGCGGATCCTTCTTATTACTATATAGATAATAAAAGAAGAAGATGATGTTTAGTATCATATAGGACCAAACAGGATGAGTCACTTAAATGGATCCACATGACTAACTTCTACGTTGACTATCTTCAGATAGGAAGAAATGTTTCAGACTAAAGTTGTTTAGTTTCAAGGGGCCCATTTATGTATGTACATAACTTTTTTTCTCGACCTAGTTTTTTTCAATGGAATGACTATGAATCACTATATCGTTGAAATTACCTCGCGAAGGATTGGAAACGAAGGCGTTTAGAAATATGTAGTTGGATTTTAAAAAACTAGGTTGATCTCTCAAATCTCATAAGCAGATCCACCTGAAACAAACAGTTATGTGCACCCCTAATGAGCCCCTCGAAATCGTACACCTTTTGTAAATATTTCTTTCTATCTCGAAAAATGTGGAAGAGTTATTCAGGTGGCTAGTCTTACGTGATTCACCCTGTATATAATAAAATAAAGATGATGTTTAGGATCATACAGGATCATATAAAATAGGTTCTTAAAACATACTTTTTAAGGCATTTGTTGTAAACGTGTTAATTGTGCAATTTAAAATAATAGTGAGAAGATTAGAGGACTTTAAAAGCATTAATATTTTCTATTTACTATATTGAAATTATAACTGAGAAATATAAATTTACATTTACATTAAAAATTCGGAGTTCACTCATCAGAACTCCAACGAACCATTTGAAGAAAACATTTACGATAATAGATATGATGTGCTTGGAATATTTTATAATTGGTTAAGTCCAGTTTTATTTTAGTCTCCCTAATTTGAATCCGATCTGCAATCGATTTCCCCGGAGGAGCAACAGAGAAACGAGCTTGTAGAATCTGTTTTACGACCGCGCGATAAATTATGATCTGTCAAAACAGGACTACCAACCTCTCGACGCATTGATCGATTCGCCTGGTACCAGTTCGGCGATGCAGGTGCAATAGATACTTCGCAGCCGGTTTTTAACTGAACGTTTCTACCGCGTAGTCAATTCCAATTAAGAAACGATCGCTACAATACATGCATCTTTTAATTGATAATACAACGAAAAGGAGGCGAATCTTACCGGGGAAAAGGACTAGAAAAACAAAGAATAACATTTTACGTTGAAAAAGTTCCCGCCCTCTCGAGCTCGAAGCTTCGATTAACGCGTCTGATCATGTCTGACCGTTTCTACTTTGTACGCAAGACATTCGAAGACGAGTAACTGGAACGCGAGGCTTCTTTTCAAAAATACTCATTCTTTATTTTCAACTAATTTTTTTACGTACTTTTAATTTTGCATCTACTTTTAAGGAAAATTATTCAAAATTATAATCATCATAAGTTGTTAAGGAAACGGTAGAGTCGTGACCCATGGTTTGCACTTTTTACCTTCTGACCTTGAAATTAATTTTTCTCTTAAATGAATTTATTAGAAACGCTACATATTTCTTACAACTTGATCAAACCACTAAAAAGAGAAATAAACAGCTACATGGTTGCTATTTCTCTTAATTAATGCAAACAATTTTTATTTTGCACAATGAGTCACAGTCTAGTCGCGACATATAATTTTTTTACATACTTTACAACTTTACAACACACTTTACGCACTAAGTTTCGAAGACATGGTAAATTTTGTTAATATAATAATTAAATGTACAAATATTTTTCTGTTAATGCGAGTTACGTTCGATCTTTGGACAGGTCACCATAATATAGCTACAAAGATCGCGTGAGATTGGACGCGTTTTGAAATTTCGGGATTATGGTACTTCGAACAATGCCGGCAATGGAAAGCCGATTCGTTTCCCGATCGTTACGGTGCCCAGCGATCGGGCAGCTTCGGTCCCATCAACAGTCTAATCACCATGCACTGATTCTCGGCTTAATTCGCGAACGGGCGACGTGTAGTAGGCGTTGTTCGAGGCCCCTGTCTACCAGTTCCACCGACTAGCCAGTAATCCTGGTCATGGTTAATCGTTAATTAACACGACGTGTTTTATGGCATCGTGCGTTCTGACCGGCTTTCGCCTCGTCATTTGATTTCTGACGAAGATTGGTCGATCGAATGACTGCCGGATGCCGATCGACAGGATATCCTGCCAGGTAAATTAGCCGGTCGGTAGCCAGTAGACAGACCACTGGAGCTGAGGACAGAAATTACTGTGAAAATGGAAGTTAATAACAACTCGCTGGTCTAATTGCTACTCGGGTCTCTACCTGTGCGTAGAACGATCACGTAATTGTCCTACCAAAATGTATCCTGCGTCATAAGCTCACCTATTCTACTGAATCCCTCGACTCGAAACTCTCCCGATCGATCTAACCAAACTAATCGCATACATTTAACTATACAATTTTACAATACAACAATTCAAATATTCAATCAAGTACAGAATACAATTTTTACTTTATTACCATTACGTTTTCCGTTTTTACGAAACTTGTAAAATGCTGTGGACGAATTAACACATTACCGACCGGCGATTATTGAATAATTTTAAAAAATCTATGGTGCATGGCTAACCACTTTTTAATGGGACCTTCAATAGCAACAGATATTTTCTTTTCATCTAATAGTTTCATTTAAGAATACAATGTCAAAGAAAATTTCTATGCTTTCGTTTGGTACAGCACAATTATTGAAAATTCTATTAATAGGCTTCCGGTCGGTATAGTGTTAAAATATTTATTTCACAGATTTTTCTGTGAATAACAAATTTGTATCTTCTTCAAAGTGGATGAAAGTTCTAGTTCAATTGAAATACTGAATTAACGAAATTAGTGAAGCAAACAAAATGTACACGGTATGTAGGAAAACAGAAAACAAGAGATATACAGTTACAAAATTTATTTATATATTAAAGTTGACAGTCACTCTCATTCAAGCCTGAGAAATCAGAAGATTCTGTCAAAGCAGATATAAATTCTGCGAAATCGAAGCGGTTCGAGTCTCGAAGATCGTGGTTAATGGCTCCGAGTTTTCTGCGGATTTGCGGAATCCAGTTTTAGATGATAGTCGCCGCTTTTAATGTTCCACCAATTTCCTAGCTACGGGCGGTAACGAATACGCAATCACGATCGCCGGTTTGCGCATCAGGTTTATCTCCGTGCTAACAGTCTTCTTCTGGCATCAATGTTTAATGAACACGCATTCCTGCATTCTAGAACTGGTGCTGGCCGCGTGTTTCTCTTGCGTTCCGCATCCGGAAGATTCGATTATCTCCAATTGCTATCTTGACTTGTAATGACGCCGATTAAAGAGCCCAAGTGTTACCGGCCTCGCAATAAAGTTCTTCGGGTAAATATATCGAACGCAGCAATTACGATGTAGGTATCGTTATTAGTAATTACAGGCTACCGACGATCGGTTCGATCTCTTTTCCCAAACGTTCGTTGCCACCGACTGAATTCCCCACCGACGAATAATCACACCGCGTACACGCTGGTCTATACATTACGGTGGTATTTGGTCTGCGGCGCGGTTCGCTTAGAAACGAATTCCTTTCGACGCAGTGATCGGTGTTTCAACCTCTGAACAGTTAATAATTTATTATTCGACTACGGATGTTTATGTAATTTTTTATTGTTATAGGCAAATTCCAAGAAAGTGGAAACAAAAAAATCTTATTTTCAGTGGTAGTAAACCTCTATAGATCTGTTATAAAGAAAAATCATATTAAACTCTATGGAATTTTATATTATATATTATATTATTATTTATATTATATTCTAACATTTTTTGAAAATTTTTAGAAGCCATGAATTTTGTAAAGTAGTTTGACATTGGTTATATCTTTAACTTTTACTCTTATGCTAAAAATCAATGTGTATAATATGAAACAGGAACAGTATAAACAAAATTTATATTTAAATTTGAAATCAATTTTTATTTACAGCGTTGTTCTTAAATGTATTCCTGCAGTTGGCAATCTAATTGTATGTGTTCATTGAAATCTTATTTTAGTAGAACATCGTGAATGAATGGTTCTTATAATTCGACGGTACCTGATGTTTTTTGCACCTGCTTCTGTAAATTCTAGATGTAACTAGATCATTATCCGATTATAGTATGCATCCGCTTGTAAAATAGTTCGGATAATAGTTAACAGTGAGTCAATCTGGATCACAATGGCGAAGATTTGTCGATGTTCAGAGCAGCGTAAATGTGACGAGAATATCGCCAGTAGGGAGCAGCCCGTTCGTGAAAAGCGAACAATAAAACGATCGGCCCGCTAACGACGCCCGCTATCAGATAAGCAAGAAGAACTTTATTATTCGCCGTTATGGATCGGTCCTCCCGTCAAAAATAAACAATAGTCACGCGTGTATCTCGCGGAAGATTATCGCCGCCAAAGGAACACAATACAAGACATCAGATAAGAGCAAGAATGCATGAACCCTATGCATGGATCCTTGATTATCGTACATCTTGCCAAAGATTTATCGTATCTATCACGCTCAGAACTAACTTCTCAGGGAGCCTTCTTAGACGCTCGACGAACAATGCGATCTTTGGGAATTTGTTAAAACTAAACTGCGAAACGTGTTGTCGTTCTTAAACATTGAGGGACTGTCGTAAAGGTTGAGGCACCGTATATACCAACCCGTCATGGTTGTCAACTTTGTTGCTGTTTATAAACAGACTTTTCAGGAGCATTAGAACCGACAAGTCGTGGTCGATGTTTATTGTGTTTCTTATTAATTCGTTTTCAACTAAAAATTCTTCAAGCCTGATTGCTTAAATATATTGCGTATTGAATATATGGCATTTTGACTTCATTTCAACACTTACTTTTTTTTACTTACAAAATTTATTTTTTTCAAAAATATTGTCTTCAAAAAATTGGCTATTATTTTTTATTTATTACTGCCATCATCATATTTTCTGCAGCGAAAACGTAACTGGCAGCTATACCAGTTTTTTGCGTAATACTTGTCTTGTAAAATTTTATACCTAAAAACAAAACATTTACAACCTTACAAAGAGACGGTCAGACCTTTAAGGAGCGTGACAAAAATTGCACCTGGTAAATATATCGCGACCTTATTCACATATTTCAATTAACAAAAAGAAAAATTTTGGTGACTTTCCCAGTTTTGGTAAATATCGAGTTTACTCGGACGTCGATAAAATATTTCCGATAGGTGTTCGATAAGCTCGATGCGAATGGGATAAAGAGAATGTTGGATGGTAAACGATAGAAGTCGCATGATTACAGTTTTTAGCTGGGTAGTCGCCTTGTAAATCTGAAATCGGGCAGGCTCTAGTCTAGAAGACGGCGGTGAACGTGCACGCGAAAGGTTATTACTATTGTGAGAATACAACGCAAAACATCAGATAAAGTTCACGGTGCGCAGGCACGTGTGATCCGCGATTATCCGGCATCTCATCTTAGATTCGCTATCTTCGTTAGTAATGTAATCCAAAGCTCCACTTTAAGAGTTATCGCCGCAACGGGGCGCTTAAGGTCATTGTTTCCCTTGCAAATTAATCTCCGCTGTTACAGCATCCACGCGGACCGTTCGTCGATCGGATCTATTTTACAGTTTTAATTGGCCGTTTAATTCGAGCGACAGCGTCGCGGCTTATTAAAATTCATTTACGGCGCTTTCACGGCGCGAACGCATCATCGGATTAGACTCCCGATCGAGCGGCTTAGCATTCCCCTGCCCGGCCGGACCGATGCGTCGTGATTGCACGCGTGCATTCGATGCATCTTCGATCCCCCCGAGAAATCAATATCATTGCGCGAGCATATAATGTTGCGTTCTGATGAATAGCTTATTCCGAGGGCGTGGTCCGTGATCTTTGATTATCTCGCACAATGATGCATCGGAGATTCGCTCGGCGCAGAAATAATAAAACTATTTGTCCGACAGATTTCGAAAATATTATTTATCCCTGCAGACTCATCGCTCCGAGTCCGATGGATATTGTTTCGCGAGAGAAATCCTCGGCACCAGCAACCGGCGAATTTTTCTCTTTTCGCGTTCATGTGTCTCCCACACGCGCCCACGTGCTGACAGCATTTTCGACGATCGCGAGACCCGATAGCACGGTTTTCTATTCAATTACGACTTCCACGAATGATCGTGTGAAACGAGCGCATTGAAAACACAACAGGTTT
This sequence comes from Lasioglossum vierecki, assembly GCA_028455595.1. Lineage (NCBI taxonomy): Eukaryota > Metazoa > Arthropoda > Insecta > Hymenoptera > Halictidae > Lasioglossum > Lasioglossum vierecki. Next base: position 5,694,582 of record CM052336.1, on the reverse strand, counting down.
ACGTCACGGTGACATTAAGAAGACATGCAGGCGGCTCCGCTCGAGAGTCTCACCGATCCCCGATGCTTCTCATAAAAGTGCTCGACTCGGAGAAGAATTTTTTCATCGGTCCGACAGAATGTTTATCTCACGGAAAATAGAATATTTTTGTTTTAGATGTCGTGCAGTTGATGCTAGTGTACCTACCCGACGTCATCGAGTGTCAGAGTTCATTTCGAGCACGATCCAATGACAATCGGATGGAAATGCAGTGAAACTTCGAAGACGTTTCACGGACGCATTTAAACGTAACTCCCGTGAAGCCTGTTCCATATAATTACGCCATTAGGACCTCTTTAGAGTCCATTTAAAGTCATAATCACTCGATGAAGAGGACCGGTCCCCCGGTGCGCTTTCTCGACGCGATTTCACCGTGTTCCTCTTTTTCTTGGCTCCTCGAGTCGAACGACGAGAGGACCACGTTGCCAGAAATCTTCGTAGAATAATAGGACCGCTGTAAAATCACCGGACAATGCCAGACCATACAGCAGGTCTGCCTTTTTACCTCTTTATTCTTGCATTCGCATAAACACGTTGACACAAATCAATTTAACATTTCTTGATGCGTCTGCGACAGGAGAAGAGAGATTACAAATTTTTTTCCCTGGTGAATTGAACCACCATGAGTCCGAAGAATAAGACTTCGTTACAGTGTCTTCAAATAAGGACTTGTATCCATCTCTACTCTTCCCCTTCTACGATACTATTCTCCACGTTTCCGCTACAGGCTGGTCACGTGACGCGTTTCATCTCTGTCGTGCATGTGTCACAGTGTCTCGTGACTAATCCGGTACTGGAATAGAGAGAAAGAGAAACTAAGTACCTCTAATCGCGCCATAAAATTTGACGTTACCCTAGTAGCACAAAAATATTAGACAAATATTTTTTTCAAATATTGGAAAAATACTTTTAAGCCACATTTTTTCATATGAGAAAAATATTGGATCTGAATATTGTATACATATACAAGAAATATGAATTGAATGTTTAAAAAATATAAACTAAATATTCAGATAATATAAACTAGATATTTAAAAAATATAAAGTAAACGTGAATCCAATATTTGAAAAATATAAATTCAATATTTAAATAACATTCGATAAAATTTTCAAATGAAACTATGAATATCTATTATTTTCTGTGCACTGCTTGAGGGAATATTCCATTTTATCTTCCAAAGAAATTTTTATATTATATTATATAATTTTATATAATTTCGGATATTACATAAAGATTTATTTTATAATAATAAAAAAATATTTTTTTTATAATATGAAATAAATATTATCTGTACATTAGGAAAAAATATTCTATTTCTAATATTAAATAAAGATTCATTTTTTGTATTTAGAAAAAAATATTTTTCTCGTAATATGAAATAGATATTTCCTGCATATTTAAAAAGAAATATTTGTTACTTAATTATAAAACAAATATTGTCTGTATATTTAAATATTAAGAAGTGATTGAATCTCTTTTTAATATTATATGAATGTGTATATAATATTTTGTGCTACTAGGGTAGATTCTTTCACCGGAACGGCTCGGCGTTCCGGACACCTTTTCGGGAAATGGATTTGTAAGAAAGTAATCTCCGCGCTACACGTTTGACGGACGCCGAGGCTATCCGAGCGCTCCCGAATGTATCCGATCACTCTCTGTGATCCCACTGTAAGAACGTGCACACGTGCCGGTATTCGCTCGTAAGAAACTCTTTATACAAAACTGTTCTATCACATTTATTTATATAAAATAAACACAGAGTTGTTATCTACATAACACGTACAAGTGTTAGACGGATCCAGTCTGTATTTATTTCGTCTATATTTCGCAAAAGGATGGAATGCGAACTAAAATGAACTTTTCCAGAAGACGGAGATATTAATGAAATATGAGCACGCGGTCTGATAATCACGGTGTGATTAACGAATAATCAGTATCATCGTGGAAAGCCCGTTGAAAAGGGGCGAAATGTATTCGCTCGATACACGTGAAAGAAAAGCGAAAAAAAGAAAGAGACAAAAGGAACAAAAAGACAAAGAAACGCAAAATACCGCGATCTCTTTCATTCGGTTTTAATAGGGGCCGAGAGGTGGTTGGGGGGTAAAAATGAAAATCCGTAAAATGAAAATGGCTGGCGAATGGTGAACGAAAAACGCGTGGCCATTGCCGAGCCGCGAGATCAATGGATAAAAGGGTTGTGAAATGCGAAAGGAGGACAGTGCATCTGGAATCAAACGGAGCGAGAGAGAGGGGGAGAGAGGGAAAGAGGTATCGAGAGACCGACAGAGAAATAGATACCGAGGGAGGCCGTGCTGTTTGTTAATTGGTGGCGCTAATTAGCGCCGAGGCGACATCTCGAAAGTCCGGTCCCTGTATATAACTTGCGTGTTTTACACGGCACAGAGGAGCAACGTGGCCACGAACGAAATTTTCACGTTGATAACGGTCCGTGTAATTTAGAGGCGGTCCTACAGGTATTACAGCATAAACGCGCAATTGAAAAGCTTGTTCTATTCGGTACGGATCCACAGACGTAATTAGTCATTCGGGCCGCTTCCGGCCAGCGATCTTTCACTCGTTCGCGATCGGCGACGCCGATCGGACAACCGAGTAATTAGCTTTCTACGAGTCAGAAAGAAACGAACAGAAAGGAACAGCGAAAGAAAGGAAAAGAGAAGATCCGACGCGGTCTCTCGTAATCACGAGCACCGTGATAATGTCCCGCGTCGTCCGGGTCTTATCATCGATCCATCGTCCGCCATGATTAATTAGTATTAATTAATTAACAGACCGACCATGCGCCAGCACTCCGAGCACCGTGTATATTCAAATTTCGAGGCCCCTTTGCCGATACCACCAGCCCCGATCGTCTCCGGAGCCGGATAAAATGAAACTTGTATCTAGCACATCAAAGCTACCTTCGGTCCAATTTTTTACGGAAATCTATCAAACACGTGGAGAATCTGATAGGAGCCGTGTGTGCAAAGATATTTTTTTAATTTCATTTCTTTGACAACGTCCAGTCGTATTCACACAAATACTTTGCCAATGAACTATAATATTTCATTGGTACAGATTTAGCGAATTTCAATTTTACAGCTAGCTAAAAATTCAATCTGAACTTTTCCTGAATATAATTCGATCGCGGTAAGCTCAATTTTCATTTCACCGTGCTATGCAAAATTGAGAACATTGCGAGTGCATGCTGGAACGTGTGTTACAAAGTGTTGTGCCAAAGGTTTTGTGGCCGCACGGCAAAAGGATTGCAAAGTTCATCTAAAGCATCCAGCGAGTGAGTTAGCTTATCGAATCGCGGGTCTTTTCAAATGGCAACCGCGTTTTAAACGCTGCATAGTTGGTTTTCTACGGCAGAAAAGGTGGCTTCCGGGACTTCGAAAGGTAAGTGCCACGATCGGAGCGCAGCGGTCTCGATCGGTCAAAAGTGAAACGCGTTGCTCGGATTCGGAGTACGCTGCATCAACGATCGCGATCGCCTTGTCGCCAGACTTTGTCGGCTCGACGACCTTTGCTCGACATCGTGATAAATATATTAACCGAGCCACGTGTGGTTCGTGAGCGACGATGACTCAGTTGGTTCGCGGCATTGTCGAGCCGTGGTCGTTTTTTTCTCTCGCTGGAAAACGGGCTGCCAACCACGGGGCTAACATACATTTGCTTTCAAGCAACACGTGTTGTTCCGGCCGCGAAAGGAGCCCGCCGATCGTGATTCATCTCGCCGGTACAAATCGACTACCGTTAAATCAAACGTCCCTGCGAGCCGCGATTCAGCCGCGTGCAATTGACCAATACCGTGCAGGTATGGTTCGTATCTCCCGCTCTTTTACCGTGAAAACCAGCGCACCGCCGATTTCGAATCTCGCTTTGTCGTAAACCTCTCGCGGAACGGCCGTGTTTCGCCCGATACAGCAAGATCGCCGGAGAGCTATTCTACCTCTAATTTGTCGAATTCGAAAGTTCGTTCCACTGCTATTGCTACGAATTAGTTGTACGGTAGAGCCCAAGTTGTCCGAATCGATTGGAACCAAGGCGGTTCGAGAAATCGAATTATTCGAATAAAATAACTCAAAATTAATAAACTTGTTAGATACAAAAGTACTGTGTATAAAATGTATGTGCACCAGCTTCGAATAATCGAGTTCCTGATAATTAACGCTCTACTGTATTGTCCTAATGATTAAAATATAGAGTCAAACTTATGAAGAAGATTTCGAATAAATATGTATATTCTTCATACTCGTGTTAAATGAAAATAGTATGCTGGTGTGCAGATATAGAATAGAGGCACGTTTTTTCGTCACGTGGAATACGAATGCAGTTCTCATTGTAACGGTTGCAAAAGAAACCAAGGAATGCGACGAGAAAATGAAAAATGTGAGAAAATCGTGAAACTGATTTAGAGATTTCCGTGGTCGCGCGGATGGTTAAAAATATTCCTGGTTCTAAGCACACGTGTGTCTTAGCAGCAGTAGAGGATCGGTATCAAAATGGTTGGCCACGTCGCGACGCGTCGTTGTCGGAGGCCGCATTTCTCGCTCTTTATGACTGCTCCGTATGACATTTACGCCTTGACAAAAATATAAATCAGGCGAGAAAGATCCGATCGTGGTTGTCGACACACCCGCGCGGCCAGAGATCGTCGGGGTCTGAAACAGCTTCCCGGACGAGCCCCCCAGAAAAACGAGCGGAGAGCCGTGACTCGTTAACGTGGCTCGGTTATCTATCCTATTCCCTCCAGAAAATCTCCGTGTTGTATCTTCGTAGGAACGACCTCGTGGCCAAGTAAAGAAGTGATCGCGGCAAACGTAGACCGCGACCGGGTTGGTGGTGTGTACGTGGCAGCGTGGACTCGCTCCCACGGTATCTTTATTTCAATCGTTATCTTAAGTGTTCATTAAACGTCCAGTTACCGGTGGTAGAGATACAATTACAATAGGCAGCCGGCACACAACCCCGGGGGCAGCAGCATAGGCTTGCACCACCAGCCACGGCTCTGATATTTAGAAGAAACAAGGGGCATTCTGGTTAGCTGAGGCAACCGGATAGCAGATCATCGATCGCGATATCGTTCGCCTCGGCCTTCTTCGAGTCTCGAATACCTCTTTATTTGCCCGTCGATAGATCACACGCTTCCAATTTGCGGCTTGTACCTCATAACTCAGCACGTTCGTTCCTTGCATATTTAATAACGCTCTCTCGCGCCTCTCTCTTTATCTCTCCGTCTCTCCCACAGAAAGAATCAACCAACCCCACTGTGCGACCCATGATCATTTTTGCGACTCCTGAAATACTTGCCGAAAACAATTCCGAAAGGAATGGCTTATACCCGAAATCTCGACAACAAACACTGTGTCCCACTCATCGGTAGACTGCGGATTTTATTTATACATTTTTGTAAACGCGTGCTATCTTTAACTGGGAGTGTATCATCAGGGTAATTATTGCAAAAGGGTAACTATACTCCGATTTTCATGAAATTTAATTATGTTATAGATTTTGACATTTTAAACAACTGATAATTTTTCCACGCATAGGAAATTAAAAGGATCGCAACGTGCTTACAAAAGAAAAAATAAACAGACACCGCGCCTGAGCAGCCTTGCGTTGTCACGGAAAGTGCTAGAATACGGAGAATTCAATACATCATTAGCGTTAGTCTTTTGCAAATATCTCGGAAACTAAAAGCGACCCCCCTACATTGGAAAAGGAAAAAGTAGTTCAAAATGTGTTGCTGCATAACATATTTAAATTTCATAAAAATTGGAGTATGGCCACCCTTTTGCAATAATTATCATCAGCAACAGTTCGTTTAAATTAGTAAAGAGAGAATCAGAATTTGCTTCAAGTATCGTGGTAAGATGAAAAGAAGATCTCTGGCAGCAGTTATCGTTTCTCTACCAAACGCACACATGTACGACAGAGACGAAATGCGTCACGTGACCGGGCCACGACGGAAGCGTGGAGAATAGCGTCGTAAAAGGGGAAGATAGAGTGGCGACACAAGTCTTGCGTTGGTCATCTTACCACAGTACTTTGTAATTGTTGCGGAATATTTTTATTTTGCGAAGGTCTCTTCACCTTCTCGTCCTCTTCTTCCCGATAAAATCATCGAAGCTTCCTGCCTCGAAGGAATTCCGGAGTCAAGATGGCGGCCGAAAGAGGACACGTGCCAAGCGTAAGCGAGATGAAGACGTAAGGAAAATCGCGCGAGGATGAATAGAGATCTTCGATTGGAAACAGAAGTCGGACGGATCACGATCTCCATTCGTATACTACCTCCTCCGGTCAGAGCAACACGCGTTGCTCTTAAATCTCCGGCTAGGTTCACATGTGCGAGCGCATTTGCATATTATAACGATATCGATATAGAGGCACGTTAATACCGCTGTCGCGGCGCTCGACGTACAAGCCGGGCACACCTGCGCTCACGTTTGCGCGGCCCTCCGGCTCCGGCATCCGGCGATTGTCCGTTCTCTTCGGCCTTCTTCGTTCCACTCTTGTCTGCCACCCCTTTTTCGTCATTTCGAGATCTCCGCACGTTTCCTACGCGAACCCCACGATTGTTAACTTCTTTGAACGAGCTGGCGCATGCACGCGAATCCTCTCGCTTAGGGTCGCTGCTTTCCTCGACCCTTTCTTGACCCTGATCATGCCACGTATGTCTTCCAGTTATGTTCCCCATAATCTGCGAGAAATTCTGCGTCGCATGTACGAGTTATTTCGCGTTCTTCTAATTTCTTTGAGTATAGAGAGTGTTCAGATCATCTACGTGAAAAGCAAGGACAACGTTAGAAGAAGCTGCCAATTATGTAATTAATACAACCGAAATATTCAACATTCACTGTAGCCTCGTCGATAAAGTATACCTCTGTATACATATACTTATTGTGTATAAATATTACTTGTATATAATACTTGTGTATATAATTGTATATACAGGGTGAGCCCACAGAAACAGAACACCTAAATACCTCCATTACTTTTCGTTGTAAAAAAAAACTTCGTAGAACAAAGTTACACTGTTTGAAGGGTCACATGTACGGTGTAAGGGAAAAAATTTTCAAGTTAATATTTTAATGATAGAAATTCACCTACCAAAACAGTTACATAAGCCATTATGTGACTTACTCCAATATTTATTATTTGGAAGAATAGTACTATTAATAAGAATTTGTTTATACATACAAAGTTTGTCATTGAAGGGGGTATTTGCCTGGTACGGTCTCGAAAGTAGTGCATCTTAGCAATTTTTATGTACCACGAAGGAAACATTGTACAACGTTAATCAATACATCCAGGACGCACAACCAGTACAACCAGGATATAGACTTTCAATTGGTCGATGGGATAACTGTTTCGAAACTCTTTCAAATCGCCATAAACAGAAGAAACAGCAACCGTTTGACATTTTCGCGAGCAGTCCGCGAGTGTCGGTCGCGATTTACGAGTACCAGCGGCCAGAGCAATGATATATCGTCGGCGCGTTATACATACTGATAAGTTTACGACAATGCACGATCGTCGATAGGATTTTTTCACGGCCGCGGGGTGAATGCTTGTAAACTCCGATACGTGTTTTAATGTCGCAGCTGTGGTATCACCACAAATTGCCAGGTTGATTTCCTACGAGCTACAGGTCGCCCGAAGAATATAATAGAGAAACGATTGCGTCTCGCGGTCAACAATGGCCAATTGAGACATACACGGGCTACGATAAACGATAACTGATACACCGTAGCTCTGGTATACTGCAAAATTTTCACTGGCGAGCTTTATTGCACTCACACGACTTTGTTCCCGGACCCGAAGACATCAACGATGCTATCTTGGTAATTGCTGTTGTCATTCTTCCTGTGGACGTGCAATTTCTTATTGGAAATTCCAAATCGCCAATCGGGAGATCGAAGTTTATTTGTTAATTATTAGACTGCGGATTTTCATCCAATTTATGAAGACATTAACTGAGTGAAAAATATTAAAATATTTTTACGTTTCTTCAACGTGATATTTTAATATTTTTCACTCAGTTAATGTCTTCATAACTTGGATGAAAATCCGCAGTCTAATGATTAAAGACTATTGTTTTTATTAAGCTATAGAACTCCAAATGGGATTATTAGCAGCACGCACATGGCTGTGCATGCCACCATTACAAAAATAACTTATAAACTAATAATGAATATTTTCGAATATAGTACTAACACATTTGGTTGGCAATTGACTTGAAATTGTTTCCGATTAGAACGTTCCAGCCGTTCAATGCAAAAGTCGAAACGGTTGACTGCTACTGGACATTAGTGTCGTTCACAATCTTTCAGGAAGAAAGATAAGATCTTACATATAGTGTTTGTAGGAAGGAGTGAAATGACATCAAAGTCGAATGCTGCTATTCGTTGTTTTCGAAAGATATCCAAGTACTAAAAAGAAAAATGTAAAGACAGCAGGCAGATCTAACGTTGCGATTCGAGGTTGCATTTCCTTGCTGAAAAAGGAGCTCCTAGAGGCTAGGCCATCGACACACGAAATAAGGTTGAGTTACGGAGGAAATCCAGGTACAAAGAGGAGGCCGCTCTTCGATGCACCGAAAAGGTAATCCGTGGTTGTGACAAGCCCTTTGGCAGTGGCGCTTCGCAGCGGGTCGTCGATCAGGGTGGCTTCATAGTCGGAGCCTGGTGCCCGAGGGTAGGTTAACCAACCGATACCCTATTTGCGGATCGCAGCGGGCAATCGGTACCGAGCAACAAAAGCCAAAACTGCGAGGCATTAGTCAAACATCACCACGCTGTAAACTAAACCCGTTGCGTCCTCTCTTTCTCTGTCCCTCCAATATTTCGTTAACCTCTCTCAATCCCGAAGAGAAGGAGAAAGAGAGAATGAGAGAAAGCGATCGTTCACCCTCCACGTTCGATTGCCGATACTTCCTTCGCCCGTTGGAAACAGACCAGAATCTGACCACCTGGTAGTGCCAAGAGGATGAAGCCATCAATAATCTACGATCGACTAATGCCCGTTGCCTCCGCACACGCACACACACACACACACACGAACACACATACGCCGATACATACACGCGCGCGTCATGATACAAACAGCATCTGGGCTTGCAAACGCGAATTATCGAGCCCTCAGTCCCGGGAGGAGTGACGTGAGAACTGGACAAAAAGCCGGAGAGAACTCCTGGGAGGGATGAATGGGACGAGAGGAGAAAAACGAGCTGCACGCCAGATAGTAACGAAGGGAGACGCGCATCATCTACGGAGAACGCGTGCATATTACGCCTGGCTCGGCCCGCGGCCCCCTCGCAACCATAAATCTCGCCGCGCGAGCATGCTACGCGTTTCGACGACTTACTCCTGTGCCTTCGATCTGTTCTGTGTCAGAGATTTTTACCGATCTCGTGCAACCGGCCCGGTCGGTATCGGACCACTCGATCCATCATCGGGCCCGCGAAAATGCAAGGTGTGCTCCAAAAGCTACGAGACTGCATCGAACTAACTGCACGGTTAAATTTAACTGATTCAGAAATGCCCAACCATATTCCAAGGCACAGCTTTGGAATATCTAACATAGTAAAAGGATCAATTCAGTATATTAAAACTGTTGAAGGAAGAAAAACATGTTTAAATAGAATATACATATATATATATATATATTAATATAATAAAGACATTTAATAATTAAACATTAAACAATAAAGACATTTAATATTATAAAGATATTTTTAAATAGAATATATATAGACTATATACGTAGAATATACAATATTATACTATATAGTGTAATATTTATAGAATAGAATATATGCAGCCGACACAGAAGATTTTTTAAGTGAGAATTTCTTTAGGCGCACTGCGTACACAATTGCTGGGCACTGATCGAGTCTGATCCGTCACGCTCCGAGGTGAAACGCTATACACAAGTGTGCAATCGCCACAGAGGTTTTCACTTCGGCCGTGCGATTGTATGTGTACAGTATTCGTATGTTTTTTTTAATTTTAATTTTTATTGCATTCTAATATCTAGTTGGTGGAGCATTGTTAAAGCGTGCTACTGTATAAAGGCCAGACACGAGATTCGATAAGTGTAAATTCCTATCGATTGTCAACGTGCTAGCGTGTTGACTCAACGTCGCCATTTTTCAGCACCGTAGCCGGACACGTGCTCGATTCTATATATGTATGCAGCGGCCGATATTAGCCAGCCAATTTGTGCTTTACATTGTTCACGAGCGTCACGAGCGTGTAATTAACGTGTGTCGAGGCGTGGGTTGGAATATCATTAGTGGCAACGAGTCTCTATGAATTAGAATAAATCCGGCGTGTCAACTGATTTATTCGAATTCTTGCGACACGGATTTAGAGATAGCCTTACCCAGACTGCAGCGAGAACTATGCGCCACTAACAAACGTTCTGCTTTCTTTCATTGGTCGCTTTAGTTCCTTCACTGTGTCGCGCTGGCCGTTGTTCGTAAGAAATATCTTCTGCTGCAAGTGTTGTAGCTATTATTCATATTTTGAAGTACGTCTTCTATGGTTTAATTAGTTTAAATGGGTTCACTCGTCATTTAAAAGATTGCTCTATAAATACTTCAATTCGAGAGGTGACGAGGCTGCAGCTTGTTCTCCATGCCAGAAATAAAAATTGCATTATGATTTCATTTTATGCTTTAACTCGACGAATTAATCTTATACTGGACGAAAATTTGATAGATATTTGACAGTTAGAAATATATTTGTAATAAAAGAAAAGTGACAAAGATTTTAAAGACGTTGTGTCGTTTTACAGATAAGAAAATTATCTTCTTTATATAATTATTGTTGAATGTTAAACTCGGGACAAGTTCTTTCCTACATTTTCGAATTAGCTGAATTACATCTGATAATGTATTGAGTTCATTTTAATTGTAGAAGAATCCTAATGTCTCGATTGAAATGTAAAACTTGCAAACATTGTCCAGCATGCTACTGCAAAAATTAGGTGTACCTGCAATTATAATACTATTATAATACAAGTAAGATAGAAAAATGAGTAAATTCTCGTTTGACGAGTGCACGAGGGTTTTTGGAAGTGGAAGCGAGGTTCGAGCCGAGTAATTGTCAAATACAAATATTTAACTGTGTCCTCGCGACGGGAAATCTTCCGTTTGGCTCGGAGCATAAAAATAGCGATTTGCATAAAGAGAATTTTGGAGTCGGATGATTAAATATTTTGCGAGAGCGGCGCGGTGGTACACGTGACATCCATTCACATGCGCTGCGCGCAATTACGAAGCAATTTATGAAGACGAGCGCGCGGAGCAAGTAATGGCGGAGTCCGAAGTAAGCAATTATCCAATTAAGTTTTTTGGAAATTCAGCCCGGTGGTGGTGAATTCCATGCGAGTGGCTGGCCGAGTGGCGCGGCGTAGGCAGACCGCGGTTGAAATCTAGACACGTATGGTTACTCGCGTTGCATTACCATACTTGTCACAGGCTCGTCGCATTATATTCGGCCGGTGCGCCGAGTTTTCCCTACTTGGCGACTTCCGGTCTAGTCAACAAAGTCCTGTCCTTCCTAACAGGGCTGTCAGTGGAGCTCCGCAAATTTAATTCGTGCCGATCGTGACCCCCGATAATGTTCCGCCTCTTAGCGGCCTCGCTAACTGAAACGAGAATCGCTCTCCATCGTGCTTCTCAAAAATGAAAAAACCGTTTTCTGTTTCTGAACAATGGCTTCCTCTTCCGAGTTGAGCCCCGATGATGACCTTTCACCGATGTGGCAACCCGGTTGCAAATATCTGATTCCTGCGGACCTGGCTCACTCGCTTCAATTTCGCAACCGCGGCCGGATCAGATTAGGATGTGAGTCTACTCACTTTGACGACTTCAGAACATCAGTCTTGCTGTCTTTTTTTTATTAGAAAATCTCATAGGAGATTTATTTAAACATAATTACAAAAAAAAAACGAAATGCACCTCATACAAAACAGAATATAATAATTACAAAATAGAATGTGGTTATTAGAGATACACAAATATTTTAATACAGACATATGATTAGTTGGAACAGTATAACAAAACTTATACTTTAAGACCACAGCTCTTAAAAATGATAACATGTAGTGACAATCTTTGATATTTGCTTTAGCTATTAATATTGAGACATCCAGTCTTGCTGTTAAAATTTATGTAACTCACAGTTTTGTTTCGAACAATTCCCAAAAAATTGCGTTATTTTTTCGACCCTAAAAATTGGTAAACTAAAATATTATTTCATCTGGAAGGTTGTGTAAAAAAAAAGAAATTGGCTGAAAATAAGTGTGGTTTCGTTTCGTTCGATGCACAGAGTACGACATTATGGACACAGTGCCCTAATCCATTTCTAATTCTGTTTGTTCGTAAGAAGAGTGCACCGATCGATCTTTCTTGGTTAAATATACCCATGATGTAATTCCACGAACAGCTAATGCTGTCGAACTTTCCTGGTGTGCTTCATTTCAGACTAACGAAGCCTTTTACTCAGAACTCCTGACCTCCGGCGACGTAGTCGCCCTAACACATCCAATAATCCGGTTAACGGCTCGTTTCCGATTTTATTTTCACTTTCATGTTTTCTTTTCCATGTTCGAGCAGTAATTGACTTGGTACACGCACGTAAAAAATTGATGGTGGAGAACTGAAGCACTAAACGTCGTAAATACATTTTTCTTTTAATTATTACACGTGTTATCGTATCAGTACACGTTATTATTGTTTTTATAGGAACGATAATTATACAACAGTATGTGTATGCTTCTTGAAAATTACTAGGTGCATTTATTCTCTGATATTTGAAGTGGGAAATGAAATTGAGTGTACAAAGACTATAATTGTATTTACTACAGATGTGTATAGATTAAAAGAATAATAGAATTGCCATTTTTAAATTTTATATACATTCAACCATCTGTCGTGGATAATTAAATTGGAAATAGACTATTATTTAATGAAACGGTCGATAACGAAATAATTACTAGATAGATAAAAGTCATAAATACATTTATTTATTAATTTTCACATATTTCCACCCTTTAGTATTCACTGTGCAAAATCAAATGAGATAGGTACAAAGGCTACTATACTTTTCATTGGAAAAGTCGATAAATTGCATGAATGGCAGGGAACTGGCAGAAAAATAGAAATGATCATTTCGATTTTTCAAAAATCAGAGCACATTTCCACCCTTTGGTATGCATTGTGAAAAAATCAAATTTAATTAAAATGCTATGTGGAAATCTATAAATCAGAAGAAAAATAATTCCATTTATAGGGAACGTCGATAAAGATATAAAGGTGAATGCATTCTTCAAAAAAATTCAAATATATAATACCTCCAATCTTTGATGTATCTACTGTGGAAAATCAAGTACGACAAAAAGATGAATCATTACAAAAATCGGAAAATTAGGGGATTAATATACATGCCCGAGGAATAAAAATGGTAATCTTTTTATTGGTAAACCAGGTAGCGAAGCTTAAGGAAAAGAATGTTGCTGACTCAATCGGCAGTGGACGGACACCATTGCGTTTGGCAAACCGCGCCTAACCATCGTCCAGATAGGCGGATAGTCGGCTTACGCGTACTCTCGTGTCTGATAATCCGGTTAACGGGTGGACTCCTCTGTTTTATCCTAATGAGAACAAGAGCCGCGCCTGATACGAGCCTCTAGGGAATCGGTGGCCACGGCTGATGAAGATGAAGGTAACAAAGGCTAAAAAAGAGAGGCGAAAGGGATCGTTAAACTCGTCCCAGATGAAAAAAGAGGGCCATAGACGTAGGAGACAGAGCTAGAGAGTGAGAGTGAGAGAGAGAGTGTGTGTGGTTGTGTGTAAGTGAGAGAGAGAGTGGGAGTATCGCGACTCACGGGGCCTGCACGACACTGGACAGTGGCCGATACACTAATTTAATTAACAGGAAATGGACGCACCGTCTGCCAGGATCTATGCAGCCGCGTAGGACACGTGCGTGTGCCACGGCATTAATGCATGGACACGTTCGCGAACCAAATGGGGACGAAGACAGCAAGGGAGAGGCCAGGAGGCACAGGCCGATCTTGTTCTCTGTTTGCACGAGCCCCTGCGATCCTTTGTGATAAAATCTGCGGAATCAACGATAATGAGACACCAACCAAATTGGAATAGAATGCGTTCCCGTGAAACACGGCCACGCTACTGTCACGACACCCATACGCGTCGCGCTCTGCGCGTAAGTGTTTCTGTGATCCAGAGGGACAACGGTGAATTTCGATGACAGCGAAGATAACCGCGATATGCGAATCAATACTATGGTGTCTATTTAATCACAAGATGAAAGTGTTCTTTCCGAAAATTGCCTGCAATCGCCCACTAATAACACCCGTGCCGATATTTTTTTGCGTGCACTGTTCATGGATTGTTACTAACAATTGTTTAATCCCTTGCCTTACGATTTATGTTACGGTTTCGGTGAAAATCTATAAATAATTCAGTCATTTAGAATAGTCATTTAGAACTATAACTAAACTTTTAACAATTCTCTCAGACAACGTTTATATATGTTTTATTTAAAGTTAGAATCGCAGACAATTTTATATACAATGTGGAAAGCCATTTCTGATAAATTATCATAGTTATCATTTTTTATTAACATGCTCACTTGTATTATTAACTATATCAATGTAAAAGGAAAATAATAGAAGCAATAAATTGTCAGAAATTCTGATGACGAATCTAGTACTTTATCTGGCGTATAACTGTAGAATAATATTAAAAATATACAGGACGATCAGCATTAAATTGAACACAGAATATTTGTTATTGCTACAGAAGCTAACTGTTTAAAAGGAGTTTGTGTTTTCTGAGTGTATAAAATTCAATAGAGAAAAGCAATTGGTTCGTTCGATATTCTGCTCGATGCTCGAAGTGGTCACGATGACACGCTGAATTCTCAACGGGACAGTGTGTACAAAGGATTACCAGCGAGACAGAGCGATTTATTTTGACGTAACTAACCGGTAGTTACCAGGTTGATCAAAATACAGCGGCGATGGTCCCCTACGAAACGATCGTATCGTTATCTGCGATCGACAGGAAGAAATTACTCAGGAGGATGACAGTGTGGTAGACGCTCAACGCCGAGTTTACTATTATATTTATCAAGGTTACGTCGAGATCCGAGCACCTAGATAGACCCTAAAATTATTCTTACAACTTAGATCGAGCTTGAATTCATAGAAATTTGTTTTCTTTTTTATTCAAACAGCTTCATCTTCAGTTTGAAACCTTTCAGAACGAATCTTATATAAATTCATTAAACGATGAGAGATAAATAATTTAGTTGTGCAACTAACAAAAAACAACAACATGCTTTCTCTTGCCTGTCTCAACATGTGATCTGGTCCTTTGAAAGTGTTAAATATTTTCGAAAAAGTATAATCAAAACTAACTGCTTCACGATGTTCTACAAAAATTATAAGAACATACTTATATAGATCTTGTCCGATCTGTAATTATATCTTTAATTTACACAAAACCACAGTATGCGTTGAAAATGCGATGCTATTTCATCTTTAATAAAATGTCTCAATCTTTTTCAATATTTTATAAATCACTATATTATATAAATAATAATTAACATGTAATTTAACTGTCATCTAGAACTATCACTAAACTTTTAACAATTCATACAATGTTCATATATCTTTTATTTAAAGTTAGAATCGCAGACAATTTTATATACAACGTGGAAAGCCATTTCTGATAAATTATCATAGCTATAAAATTAAATTTATTTCATAAATCACTACGCAGATCGTCATATCATGGTTTGTAAAAATTTTTCTACTCAACCCAAAATGAAATCAATCTTTGACATGAAATTGTTCAAGAAAGAAAGAATTTCGAATTTCTGAATGAAGATGAGAGAAATGCGAGACAGAGTCCGAGGAGTGCGGAAGAGATGCCAGCGAGGAAGGTGTGCCGATTTCCCATTAAGGGGAGCTCGCACCGGAACTTCGGTTGTTTCATGGAAAAAACATAAAGCCGATAGGCAATGGTAATTGAATGAACAATTACGGCCGGCAGTTAAGGTGAATAAATTGGCAGGATAATCGGCGTTGTAAGAAGCCGCGCGGCCTCAAATGAAAGGCGCGTGGCGGCGTTGCCGAGCGCGATAAAATGGAGCAAGAACGGAGGAGAGACATCCGAGAGAGAGAGAGAGAGCACGGCTCTCCTCTCCTTCGAGAAAAAACTAGTGTAATAATGCTCGGTGGCTGGCGCATAACCGCCGGGAAATAGTTTGCGTCGGCTTCGAACAGATTCGCGAGAACTCGTAAAGATGGCGAACGCGTGCGTCGTCACAGGGACCGGAAGTGCTCCGAAGAGAGGATCGACGATGGCAGAGAACGAAGTCGACTCCAGTCCAAGAGCTGCCTGTCGGAAATGCGCATCCACGCAAAAACCTAGATCATGCAGATTCTAATAGAATGGCAACGATACGGCGAGCCTGTTCGCGGAACGGATGCGAATATTAAAACGGGACTCCAGAAAATTAGTGGACTGGACGTTACCAGCGGACGTGCAGCCTTGATGCGGGTAGTCGTTAAGAGTATCATTTGCTTTTATTCACCGTTCGGAGAGATTCACTTTGGCTGCGCAAAAATATCCGCATTACTGCTCCGCGATCCTCCGGACGAGCACGCGCGACCTTTAACGGTTCTTCGTTTTTTCGCAGCTCTACTAATTCTTTTACAGACGTACGAAATTTTCTAACGATAGAGCAAATCTTTAGAATTAAACCGACAAAAGATTCAACTTAACCGGACAAGTAGTTTCAGAGATATAAATTTTGTTGGTATAGTCTGGTTTCGAGAAACTTGAATTATGTTTTCACACACTTGACCAATTTTTTCTCGACCAATCAATTACATTGACCGAGGAAACCATGTGGATTAAAACGAAGAAAGAGTCAACTTGATCGAACAGGTAGTTTCGAAGATGTTAATTTGTTAGTATAGCCTGGTTTCGAGAAAGTTGAATTATGTTTTCACACACCTCGACCAATTTTTTCTCGACCAATCAATTACACTGACAGAAGAAACCATGTGGATTAAAACGAAGAAAGAATCAACTTCATCGAACAAGTAGTTTCAAAGATATTAATTTGTGAGTGTAGCCTGGTTTCGAGAAAATTGATCAAAATTGTTGAACTTTCGAGAACGTATGTTTCGTGAAGAAAGTAATTTCGGTATTTTAAGGTGAAGTAAAACCGAATTTTTCTATTCAACCTATGAACTTTTAATCAATAAAATATTATCTTATTTATTTTATTTTTTGAATCTTATTCATTCAATTAGAAAGCAAAATACCGGAATTACTTTCTTGCCGATTACATACATTGTACTACCCATTGATATTGTATTAGTGTGGTAGTACTAGAGCTACCGAAGCATATTGCGTCATAATAATGACAAACTTTGGATGTCTTTGGAGATCAATTTGAATAACTGTAATGTCGAAAGAATAAAGAATTGTGACCCGTCCGATGGTGTTAAGAACGCTCGCTTCGTCCGCGTGGAGAGCGGTTTCGGCTAAATATAGAAAAATCGGACAACAATCGCCGGATCGGTGGGACTGCCGGTAGATTTAATTAGCCGAGAACGTTAAGAGTAGCTTAACAAGCGATAAAGCGAAAAAAGGAAAGGAATTATCTACGAACCGTGTTAAGATTACGAAATCACTCGAAATACCGGCAATAAATCCGGCGAGCGTTTCTACGAGGAAGGATTGCACAACGGCGTGTAGTTCAACGACTCACAAACCGCAGTTCTCTCCCCTCTCTCCCCGTCACTCCTCTCTCCCTTTCTCTCTTTCGTTCTACACCCTAATCCATTCTCTCAGGAAAGTATCCCTCGGCTCGGATCAAGATAACGACGAACAAGACGACGAAAATGGGAGGAACGGATTCACGCGAAAAACCTGGAAGCCGTTATCATCCCCGACATCTGGCTGCGCCTTAATTATTTTCCCGAACGGGATCCCGGGCCCCCCGGGAGAAACACCGGAAGCGACGAATACGTGTGTCCCCGTCGAAAAAAACCGCCGCCGAGCCGCGCCGCCGCCAACATTCCGCTTTGTCGCCGAAACAACGGTATGCACTTTCAGCCGAAGGCGACAAGCTGAAACTTTACGCAATCGACTGGCAAACCGACGAACAATTAAAAGATATCCGTCCATTAGCCTCCAGTACCACAACCATTGTTCCTATTACATCAATTTAAATGGGGCGCCACTTATTTTACCCCCAACTTTCGGTCAATTTATTAAAACACTTACTAGTATTTTAGAAATTTTACCTCTAAAATATTTTACCTCTTTTGTACTGCTATATAAACAAATGATTCAATCATTTACGATAATTTCATGAATAGTATTAAATATTTCGTAGAACTTTTCTTGTTAATCGATTAATATCTTTCGTGTACGAATGCTAAATTGAAACCTGATTGAAATGAACGAATTGAATTAATCGCGAATCGTGTTAGAAGAAAATGACGGAAAGTGTAGGCGAAGCAAGTCTGGAAAGAAAATGTCAAATTCGAATAAAACTTTGAAGAATTTTTATATTGAATCGTATTGAAAATAAATGAAAATTATTTGATCAAGTTTCACAACCGAAGAATATTTTCGAGGAATTTTTCTTATTACAAAATACAAAATTTAAAAATGCTGTTTTATTATTTACAGCTCGCTAGAATTATTAACAAAGGAAATAAATATCTCTATAGCTCCCGTATATTGTAATTAATGCAGAAAATTTTCATTTCGTAAAATTAACTTGGTCACCGATAAACATCGACTGACTGACTTCAACAGCGAATATTTTTGGAGATATAATCTTCTTTTGTAATTTGTATCCAAGAAATAATTCTAACCAACAAGTGATCACATGTGGGTGAATTTCACGACGTTTCCTATCGCGTTACTCGTAAGAGCTGAAATATAGGTTGCGACAGGTGCAGTCACTTTTGTGGTGTAATTGGAAGATTCTCGGTTGTCCGAGCGATCTTAAGGAAATCAGTAAATATCACCGGAGGGAAAGGACGATTCTAAAAAAGAAAAGAGGGCGTCTCGCATGGAGCAAGTCGGACCCCGTGGAACCGACTTGCGTTTCACACAGTCAACCGAACAATAGGTTTCCTTGGTAGACCAAATTAATGTTATTATTGGACGAAATGTCTGGGGCCATGTCGTGGGAAGAAACGTTTTGCGACAGCCTCCTTCTTCCTCCGACTTCAACGTTACCCTCTCCTCCACCCTACTACCTCTTCCTTTGCCTTGTACTCCTTCGGAAAGCTCGGTTCCTGGTTCAACGCTTCAAATCGCTAGTTCGCACAAGACCCGAATTCTCCAGCTGAAACAATTTATTAACTTACCAAGCTTTTATGAAAATCACAATCGGGATTTTATTGTGACATTAATCGATTTTATATTTGTATTATATTATATTATATATCAATTATATTCGTGTTCAATTCTCTTTTGGTAATTCTAGGGAGTTTCCAATTAGTTCACAGTTTATTGTACTTATTAGATTATGTAATTAATTAAGCAAAATTAATTTAACAAAGTTTTATTGGCACAACTATGAGCACGAGGAAAACAGTGTTTTTGATTTAATTATCACACGTCAAGTGAGGGTCATTCTGGTTAGAATAATAGCTAGGATTATTTCATACATAAATTGATATTGAATCGATCGTTCCTTGCGTAAAACAATACATTCAATTTGACATATTTCAATGATACTAGCATACTGAACATTTCTCATAAGTTTTTTATTTAATACATTACAGTATTGATTTATCTATTGATGATCAACGATTTGTTTAAACGGGAAGATTATGAACGAAGGAAAACGGGTCGAATTACACTATATAAGAATGAAACCATGCTCAAATTTTAATTTCTGGCATAAATTAATTAATTGCAGTATTTAAATTATATATTTTTAGAGCTCCAAATTGCGAATGTAATTTAAATAAAAAACTAATTAAAATTAAGAAAAAGGTACTAATATACGAATAATACAACGGAAAATACTTTTTCCCTATAGTTACTTCTATTCTGTATGTCACCGTTTTTGGAAATTGTTTGGGCAAATGTCGGTGGTGTTTTTGGGAGTTTCGTTAAGAAATCGGCAGGAAGAGGGACGCAGAGGGTTTCTCGAAATTCCGAAAAATCCTCTGGTATTCCCGTGCACGTGCAGCTGATCGACGATACGCGTGAAAGGCTCCGTTGCATTTCAGAGCCGCGTACACGAACGGAGCGGCACGTTTGCACCGCAAAAAGGGACAGCGGATCCTGACAAAAGCCAGGTGAAAAAGAGATGGAGCGAGGAGCGAGGGAAAACGTGGCACGCAACGCGGTAGATTGTGCTCAGAGGCTCGACAGGAAGTAGGCGTTCGATGGAATTCGGCCAAGGTAGAAGCTGGCCAAAGGTGGAAGTCACCCATTACCCTTACATCCTTTCGTTTGTAAAAACAAACGTTGCCTGCCGCCAAACCGTTCCAGGATAATTGTCATCGAATGAAAGAAACGCCGAGACTTCTGTACCTTTCACTTTCTGATCGATCCTCGCCGAGAAACACTCGAAAAAAGTCCAACGAGATCTAAACATTACGTGAAAAAACAAATTCTTTCCTAGTCGATAACTTTTTAAAGAGCTAATTACAGAAAACATTCACCGTATATCAATATGATAAAAATGTAGTAAATCAAACATTCAAAGAATTTAAACATACTGTAGTATTATTATCAACTCGTAAAAATTATCAAGAAATTAATTAGATGTTCGTGTAGCCCCGTATCTTATAATTAATACATTTTTTTGCATATAAGTCGATTAACGTATCCGGTTATCGTGAAATGGCTTTTTCCGCTCTGCTTCGTCGTTCAAGTTCAAGTTCATGAAATTTTATCAAACAATTTTAATATTTCACAACAGTCAACTGTCGCGTAAAGTTGTGACGGACAAACTGTAACGCAGACGTTCGCAATCGTTTTATCGATGTAAATGAGGATCAGGAAACTGCTAAAATAATAAACTCGTGATTACGATGCTTGAACCAACTTTTAGCTGAACACAATAGAGAGTCAAGTCGCTCGAGTTATGGGAACCGTGGCTGTTAATTATTAAGAAAATCGATAGGCAAACTGTCTCGATTTCGGTCGGCTGACGGCCTATGAAAAAGGAAAGGCACACAAGGAAGCGAGAGGGCCAAGTGGATGGACGTGACGCGAGAGCAATCAATCATTCGCGGAGATTTAAAGACTATAGCTCGAACAGGCAACACGAAACGACGCGAGGTGACCGGGTAAATGGAGGAGGATCGTAAGAAATTTTCGATGATGAAACGCTTCACGCGAACAAACTGGAGCAGATCCTATTCGGATCGTTCCGTGATCGTAGGAGCCTCGTGCTGAAGGATGTCTCGGCTATAAACGCATCAGCGATTCTCTTTCTAAACATTTTTGTAGAACCGGTTTGAAAATTTATTCAACACTCGTTGCTCAATTTCTATTTCGTCTTATCTCTGATCTATAGTTCTTCTTCTTATTTATTTACTAGTATAATTCCCGTTTAAATGAAGAGCTGTCTTATTTCTGAGGTGTGCCATTAATTTAATTACAGCACTTGATCCTAAAGGATTTTCAGGATAAACAAATTTTCGCGCACCCCTTTGGGCTGTCTGTGTATCAAATTTCAGCTTGCTATGTCTTCTGTGTTTTAAGATTTTGTTATCGTTACAGAGGACAGAATCTGGCAATTATATACTATAATAGCTTATATTTATATTGTATTTATTTATATTATTTGTATTTATATTATTACATTATATTATAATTATATAATAAGCAAGTATGCAAAAATATGGTTATTTAACTTTTCAATACTTTCACTGACACAGACAGGTAAAATTGGCATAACAACAAAAATGTTACTATAGTCATTGTAAGCAGAATATAGTTATTGTAAAGAATTATTCGTTGAATCGAGAGGAAAATGAATAGTTTCCGAAAGGTAATGGCGAACTTTGAATGACGAAGTATCTCGTCATCCCCAGTGAACAAGTTAAATGGAAAACATTCTCCCGTTTCTTAATAGCGGTAGAGTTTCATGAAGAGTTGGAAATGACCGAACAGTATTTTCAAATTCTTTAAATGTTCTCACTATGTTGCATTGGATTTGCTGATTTTTTAGTCCACACGATTCGCAGTCTAGTTATATAAGTATCAGTTTGTCAATATTTGTGTATTCTTATAATGTAAGAAGTAGATTACAGTCGTAGAATAAT
Source organism: Lasioglossum vierecki (assembly GCA_028455595.1). Classification (NCBI taxonomy): domain Eukaryota; kingdom Metazoa; phylum Arthropoda; class Insecta; order Hymenoptera; family Halictidae; genus Lasioglossum; species Lasioglossum vierecki. The sequence goes on along the minus strand of CM052336.1, from coordinate 5,672,171 downwards.
AATAAATTTTTCAGGATCCAAAACAGCGAATGGATGGATTTTTACTGGTTAAAAATGGTGCACGTATTTTACAGTTGCTTTCATCTAGATATTGTTCGAAATATATGTAATGGAAATTGTTCTAATTGTCCGAATATTCGGATGCCGGGATCAGCAGCGAGGGGTTGATTGGGTACGAGATCCCGAATGTCACTGTTAGTGAACACGATAATAACCATCAACATTTTCATTATGGAGTCGAAAATTAACAAAATGGAAAGAGTGTGTGCGAGAGAGAGAGGGAGAGAGCTGTGCTCGTATACACATGTGCGTCTCCCCGTCTATTGTGTTAATATCTCGTTGTCAATGGTGACTGGCTGGCGGGGCTGGACTGATATACTGCCGACACACCCGTCACATTGCGATATGAGAGATACGGCCTCGCGGAGCCGCTGCTGCGACGGTACACGCGTGCAGCAGCGTTGTCCGTGTGCAACGCGTTGCAGAAACAGGGTCCTCAGTGTGGAAGCGCGTCGTAAGTCGTGGATAATTTTCTCTTAAGTCCCTCCTGACCATTCTCTTTCTCTCTTCCCCTTGAGCTCTTTCTCTGCTCCTTTCTCTCTCTCTCTCGTTCGAAGGAAACAGATGAAAGGGAAGAACGAATTAGTCGGGGTACAAGTGCGAAGTGGAGAGAGGAGAAACTGTAATAAGAAAGCCAAATGGTAAATGAAGAATGGAAGGCGAGATATGAAACAAAGGGGAGGGGGGACGGTGCGCGATGGAAAGAGGCAGCCAAACATGGGGGAGAAGATCGTTTGCAGTTTATGATAGCCTCCGGGACAATAGTAGGTGCATGGCACCGTGGCAAAGAGGGGAGAGGGGCGATATGCTACCGAGAACGCGATCCTGATGATACACGCGAAGATGGATCGATCGATCGCTCCTGCGAGTCGCTGAATCGAAATGAAAATGCTTCTGTATCTCTAGAAGGATTATCCCTCAAATGGTATACTCTCTTGTAACATTTATGGTTAGAATTTTGTTGGACCTTCGTTGCAATATTCGTAGTTATGTACTTCGTATTAAAGAACAAATCAAGTAGAATTCAATGTAAAAACTGAGAAACCTGTCAAAGTAATTTACGACATGTAGTGAATCATAATTTAGTTCAATCTTGTTAATGTAAAAAGTAGGCAACTTCTGTTTTCTTTTTTTGCAAAAAGAGAGGTCTAAAATAAGGAATTGTAAGTTACCTAGTTCTTACATTCTGAAGGAACTTTAAGTTAGCAATTATTTTAAACATTAACGAAGAGCAGTATACAGGAAATTTTACTGGGATCATGGAAGTCCCCAGAGCACCATCCCGGGATTAAGTAAAGACATCAGTTCTTTTCATACATTAGCTCATGGTCAGTTTAATCCCAATTGCAACATTTTTTGGTAAGAGTTCCTTTTAGACACTCACCTCCGATTTAAACTTACTCTGTAGACGTCCCACGTGGTGTCTGGCAAAATGAAGGTGGCTCGTATTTAATGAAGAATTCTACGACGTATGCACCAAGCACTGAGGCCTCTCGAGACTATTTCAACATAAATATCTACACGGAATTAAAACAATTTTGATAAACCGACATCTGTATCATAGATAAGAATGACTATCTTGGAAACGATTAATCTCACGACTCCGACTGTCCGTCCTATGAGAATGGTACAGATAAAGGGAATTACTGTTCGCTACGTTACCAAGAAATCACGAAGCCCGCTCGTGTTCGTCAGAAGATAAACCGAAATCGTCTGAGACAGCTGTCGAAAGAAAGGTACGCGCGTGTGCATGGATCAGGTAGAGCTGTGTGTTTCTGTCTGACGAAAAAGAGTACTGGCACGTACTTCCGGTTGCGCAAAACATTAGGGTAATGTCTCTTTTCCTCGTTGCACGGTAATGGAATCGGATCACGCGAAGCTGAGATACTAATCCGCTGGTGGCGGGTCCATTTCAATCCAGAAGTACAAACTAATTTTCTAGCAGCTAATTCAAATCATCGTATATGTATATTGGGTCCGATAGATCAACGTTGATCTCAAAAAAGTGGTTTTCAAACTGTGTAACATGAAATTGCGTGACGATTTAAATGGATCTAGCTATGGATGCCATGGCACGGCTGATAGCATTCGTCTGGCCGAGCGTCTCGTTCCCGTTTCTTACGCGAGGTTGTAAAATCGAAGTTTCCGAGTTTTTAAGTGATTTTTCGTGTTTGCTGTACGGATCGATAACGCTTTGTTGCACACATTGTACATGGCACGAGCATAATACGCTCAATTCAAAAGTGATTGTATTCTCTGCCGCGGGCCGCTGTAAACAGCGACCTTGGTTCTCCATGCTACAAACTTCAAGGCTACTGCAATCAGACTGCACGAGTGGGTGGCTGTAAACAACGTCGCGGGAGGGGAGATAAGGGTGCATTCACATCGTCTGCCGCAGACGCACGCGTTCCGCTTATCTACAATCTCCCGGTATCACCGGTTATCTGCTTTGGTCAACAACACGTTCCGTATGTTTTCCCTTGAGACAGATGTAAATTTATTCAAAACACATTTTTCACGTTGCACAATTACCACGCGGAACCAAAATCCACCTCTGGAATTACTGGCCGAAATCATCGGGCTTCGAATGTTCTACATACAGTAGCTAATTTAACAGTACACTACTTTTTCAGTTAGAAATGGCTAAAGTTAATGTTTTCGAATATTTTCTAGTTTGCGAGTAAAAAGGATTGTTCGTTTCAGACTCCTCAATTTTTCTGTGCAACGACTTCCGTTTAAAAAATCAGCGAATCAGTTGGTTTTCTTGGAAGCAGGAACTTAAGTAAAAGAAGTCTCTTCGAAATCGATTGCATGACCAATTGCAACGAAGAAGAGGAAACCCAGGCCAGTCGGGCTAACGGCCCTTAAACTTATCTGCGTTTCAACACATAGCCTTTGGGTATTGTATTAATATCGCGCAACAATTATTGTGCAACACGATGTCCATTCAAATCCATATTGTATTAATTAGTCAATCACTATGAACAGTGTCTATTGCGCAACATCATTGACCGTGAGTGAGCCTCTTTACCGAAGTGTTTTGGGTGTAAAAGGCCTGGCTTAGAAAATAAATAAACATTTGACCCTCGGTATCTACTTTAATGTAACAGTACCGATGTGACACAGTATTAACTTTTTGCTTAATAATAACTCTGCTATTTTTTGAATAGTTTGTTCCGAAGAAAATCGAGATAGTCATGATGATGTTTCTCATCTTAAAGAAAATGAATCAAACTTTTGATTTTTCGAAAGTTCAAAACTCGAATACCCTCTTGATGCACTTTGTTCTGAAGAAACTGGAGAATACTTAACAATCAGAATTTTTCACTTATTAATTATCTTTAAAAAAATTCCCTGAACACATGATTGAAGATGGTGTCACACCCTCTTAAGGAAAATGCAAGAACAATTGATTTTTCGAAAGTTGAACATCCGAATGCCCTGTTGCATGGAGAGTTTGAAGCACCTTCTGCAGGTTCGAGCCGGAAGTGGGCTGCAGGAGGTGGGAGCAGGACAGCTTGCTTGCAGATTATTCTAATTTTATCGCGCGAGGTGGTGCTCCAGTCGAAGGCGCACGAAGTATCTGCGGTCGAAAAGCACGTACCGAGAGTCTGCGATCGGTCGCGTTTATTTTTGCGGTCTTGACTCGCGTCAATCACTCAGCAATCCACGTGAAACCGCACGCAATCCCTATTGGCGGGGAGTACGCCAGAATCTGGCCAACGCACAAGGCCGTAACGCGTGTGGATAGCTTGGACACGGAATGCAGCGGCGTTGCATGGACACCTTTGGCCATGCATAAACGGACCTCACGTGTCCATCGATCGCTCCTTGTTTCTTTCCATTTTTTTCTTGCCGCTTCAGCCTCTCCTTGGGATAGAAATTACGACTAGGATCATTACGCACCGGGAACAAGCTGGTTACCGAGCAGCCGCGGCAGGACTGTTCCGCGCTGTTCCGACCGAACCGCAACCGATCCGGGATTGAGTTATAGATGCCAGCCTGCCAATAGCTGCCGGGAATCGTGCTCTCTCCAAGTGCGATACTCTCTCGCAGACCGGGAGTAATCTCGTTCGAGAAAACCTGCGAGAATAAGCCTGCCCGCGCAGGTGCGTCCGGTGAGAATTTGCTTCCTCAACGAACCATGCGCGCCGATCGTGCTGTTCATTGTATCGCGGATTTGTTCGACCACCTATCTTCTGGACTCAAGGCGACTCGGTAGAAATCGGTAGAAATAACCCTTTGCAGTCGGAACTATTTTATCTCAAAAATTGAACATTTCTTCCGGCCTAAAATAATTCCATTCTACAGGCTGAGTCGTGAAGCGTCATCAGCTTAGATTACTCTGATCATAGCAGTTTGGTAGCAATTTTTTTTAACTAAAATAACATGGTTAAACAATGTTTAAACAATGCCTTTCTACAAAGTTATCAAAGTCACCTTCAGTTCTTTGTAGGTTCACCTACAAAGCCCTCAACTTGTTTCCCATCTATTAGGAGATGCTCACAAAGGGTGTCGAAAATAAAAAGGGCTGATTCTCCAAGCGTTTCTAAGCAGCTCTTTCCTTTGCGAATTCGCAGCGAACCGCTAGTCTCCGTTTCGCTTAGAAAGTTGCAAGAGCAATCGCAAGGCATTCAACAGAAAAATGCGGCATAAATAAACGACTTTAACAAAATAGACTCGATTAACATAGAATGTAGGAAGAGGTTCGTATCGACTATACTAGTCAGTGAACTGAAGATTATGGCACAACTGCGGCGAAGAAAAGTTCAGGCAGCGTAACCTGCGAGTGGAAACAATCGAAGACAAATGGTCTCGAGTTCGAGAACGCTATCCACCGGAAATGGTATCCGCTTAAGTGTGATCGTGGCTCGCGTTAAAAGGGGTGTGCATCGTTTTCGCAATTTCGCGGGCCGGTAAGGATTAGCCGAGGTTGTGGCTGAGGAGAGGTGGCCGGATAGGATAATAACGCGGGGGGTATCCTGATTCCGTGGATTTATAGACACGATTCCAGATCCGAAATAATTGATAGAAGGAAACCGCAATGAAACGAAACGGAATGGAATAGAGGACGGTGGCCGATCGATCTCGAGGGGATACGAAGGGGCTACTCGATTATTTCCCGCCTTGCCCAATGCCCTGTCCAGCGATTTACGACCTGAAAACCTCGGTCTGGGCCATTATAAGGCGAACCGAATACTGATACTTTAGCAGAAAGACTGCTGCTGCTGCTGCTCCTGCTGCTGCCGGTTGCCCGGCTCGAAACAAACAATAATTGCCAGTTAAGTCTCGCGATTACGGCGCATCGCCGTCGTCGTCGTTGGTCGTCGTCGTCGTCGTTGTCTTTTCTGTACATAGCCGGCTTCCGTTTGACGATACACGACTACCTTGAGTACAGGTTATTACATACACCAATTTCCTGCTGCCACTCTTCCGGTCCCGTCCGCTGACCCTGCATTTCGACATGTGAATCGTCCTTTTTCGCTCGCATACAAGATTGGAATGACAAAAAATCCACGAGTCTCGTCGTTGGTCCGAATCTATATCTGCACCCTTAGACGACTGATTTTTAACCGGTGTTCCGCGAAATTTATTAAATATATTTATTTCCACGAGGAACGTTCTTGTTTGTTTTTTGAATCATTAACCTTGGTTAAATAACTAATTAATTAGTTATCGATCGAAATTTATCTTTAGGATATTATGAATTTTTATTCGCGGCGCAAAGGTTCGATCATTTTCTACAACAACAAATAACAACCATGTTAGCTATTAAAATGTTTCAATACGAGGAAAAAAAGGAGGTGTTTCGTCTTAGACGTTAATCTTGGTGTTCCGCAAATTTTTCATACAATCGAAAGTGTTCCCTGACTTGAAAAAAAGAATTCTTTTTTTTCTTTTCAGATAAATTTTTTGTCAAGAATAACTAAGAGCCATCGCAGTAAACATCAATTATATGGCAGACTGTAGTAATTTTAAAAAAAATGTCTAGTTAGATCTAGTTAAATTGTTTAAAAAGAGTCGACATCGACACAGGATTATGCATCCCGGTGTATCGTTCGAATCGGTGTATTTGCGAGCATGGCGCGTAGATCCGCGGACCTTACTTCAATTATAATGAAATTAAGGTCGTGCGATGTGTAGTAATTATTCATTTGAATAGCATGGAACAGGATTTCGTTGCGATCGTAACGCGCGATCGTAACGTGCAACCGGTATTAGTTTTCTGGCCGGGAGAGACTTTTATTTCGAACCACTTCATAGCGGGAGGGAGAGGGAGAGAGAGAAAGAGAGGAAGAGGAGAGCCGTGTGGTACTCCCGTTCCACCGGTTGCCAGCGTTATTAGGAAATAAAACGTTTCCCCGACAGAGTTTCTTTAGTTTTTCGCTGTCTAACTCGATGGTTGTCTCTGCTTGCTCGATTCGAAGCGGAATTCTGTTGATCGAGGCCGAGCAGGATGATTCGAATGCATTGCGCGACTCTCTCACCTGTTTTCTTCGCGGCGCGCCGCTCGCGCCGTCACCTCCGATGACACCTTCCGCGGTATAATAATATATTCCTCCTTTGTTTCTGTCTGCTTAGTTTCCTCTCCTCTGTCCCGCAGGACGTTCTCTTTTCTCTTTGTCTCGGCAGTCTTTGTTCTTATGGGACAATACAAGTCCGAGCACAATAAATTCGCCTCGCCTAGGTCTCGCGAGTCTTTTCTGTGAAATGCATCGCTACTCCCGGCTCTTCAGGTGATAAGGCGAGTTTTCATTAAACACGATTCGCCTGGAGAACCGTGTTCAGGCGCGCCGAATGAGACCGAGAAAAACATCCGCCGCGGTACGTGTAATTAGTGTTTTCGATCCACTGCGAATAACGCGATTCCGCCGACGTTGTGTTCAAAGAACTAGTATAATCAATTAATATGTCCAACTCGTAAAATATTTATCATAGCTAGACCGCGGATCTTTATGTATTTATAAAGAAATTGCTTGGTTGACATATACATAAAACAGTAAAAGATTTTTAAAATGCAAGAATGTTATATTAATAATCTCTTAATATAACAAAGTCGTTAAGGGATGATATCAATTTTTATGTTATTCCTGTTTCCCAGAATCAATGGAAACATTTTTATTTTGCATAAAGATCCGCATTTTAATTGTAACTATAGAACGGATCTTTATGCAAAATAAAATGTTCATACATCATTTGCATTGAAAGGAAGCTACATACAGATTTATTCTTGTATTAATAATTTTAATCGATTGAAAACTGAACGGGGATTGCAGATTACAAATGGAACGTTGAAGAATGAAATTATTTTGAATCGTTCTGGAATTATTCCTTAAAGAGAAATTATATCGAGTATACATATTGAAGAAAACCACCCAGTATACATACATGCACACACATATGTTTCCTCGAGCCTGACCGCTGCCATCGCGGTGCGGACACTTCTGATAACCGTTATCACTGTTGGTGAAGCGCAGATAAAATAGAATTTATTTGGTGAAATCCTTGCACTGTATTTTCACACTTTTCCTGTTGCGATGGATGCACTCTACATATTTCCTATATTATTACATAAACAGGTGCAGTAAGTTATTGAAAATATTCTTTATCCACTCTATTACGAATTAGCAATCTAACGAGACATAATTATAATGTGTTCTGGAACTTATCGTATGAATAATTCAGTAACACTGTTTTCATTTGCATTAGAATGACGCAAACCAACCGAACGAATGAAAGTACGAAGCGCATTTGAACACTAAATTTCCCATTCTCGAAAAATTTTGAAAAAAACTGCAATAATTTTGTTTAAAGAAATAATAGGTGCGACAGTAAACCGAGGCACATTTCGAAGCTTGAATCATGTAGTTGTTTAATCTACTGTTAATTTTTTCTCATTTCATTTTTATTATTTCATTTAATTATTATTTCTTTTTTCATTTCATTTTTTTTTTGGTGGCTTTATTGAAAGGAAAGTTATAGTAACAAATTAATATAAGGTACACCGTAAAGACTTTACACGGTCAAACTTGTTCCTCATTTTTGTCCCACAGAACAATAACATAAGAAATACTTAATTTTACTCTGTTTATCGATTCCATCATTGTCGTTACATACACTTATCCAATTGAAGTAGAAAATCTGTGCGATTTAATGATCAGTTAAATAACATATCTTGTTAAGGGGCAGACTCGTTTTTCCAGGATTGCACAGATGCAGCATGCACCTTTTCATTTTTCGATAATATAAAGATGAGGTTCTTCAGTAGTCAAAAGTGCTAGATAAAAGATCAAACTAAATCGCTGATTATTCTGAAATTTATTCTGAATAATTTCCATTTTTCGGCAGCATGTAACTGTCGCAGCTTTTTGAAAATATACTGCTGCCTATTAATTAACTTAATTAATTTATTAATTAATTATTTATTAATATTAAATTTAAGAATTAAATTTAAGAATAGGACTTTTATGCAGCGCTTTTAACTACTGATAACCCCCATTTTTGCAGTATCGAGAATTGAGGTGTTTCCCACACCCTTGGAATCCTGGAACCGCGAGTCTATCGGTAAAAACGCTGCGGTGCGAGAACGCAAAAAACATTAACGTCGAGGCTAACGACTCGATTGTTCCGTCAACCGGCGTAATATAAGTAAATAAATAACAACAATGCACGGTGTATACGTGCCCAGATGCTGTCGTGTGGGGACGCGGTTGTAAAGGATCGGCATAATCGCAATTACGCGAGACGTGCCCGCTTTTAACAATCACCGTCCCACATTTTCTCTCGGCGCGACGCTTTTTCGATGCGGCGCGAACAACGGCATTCGAAAAATGTCATCGGATTTATCAGCGGACAGTCACGTGCGGCGAATGTGTCTATTTATCATACGGCGTTATCACCGCAGCTGCCGCGCCGCTATCGCCACAATGACCAGACGCGCCGCTCGCAAAACTTTTTGGGCGTGACCTCCTGGATTCCATGAATTTCATAGCGAACTTACCAGCTTCGGAACGCCGAGGGCTCGATAAACCCGGCCGACGCGTCACCTCACTCGTAAAACTTTTTACACGTGTCCTCAAACGCTTAGTTAATTACCCATCGCGGTCGTCACCGACTTCGAGGCACCGAGCTCTCAACCTTGTTGCTATTTTACGGCGTGTCTCACCGTCGCGTCGCCGATGCAACATCCGATGCAAATTTCCTGTGAAGATACCGCGGCTATTCCCGCGAAGAAACTGATAACGACGTCCGCACGATCGTATTGCAAATCGATCCATGCTACGCTTGCAATTAACCCGATCATGCGGGCGTTTCGAGGAAACTTCAAGAAATTCCTGCGCACTTGGAACGACCCC
>CM052336.1:5560739-5662655 GCA_028455595.1 Lasioglossum vierecki | reverse complement strand
TATTAAATGAAATTATTAAATGAAATTATTAAATGAAATTATTAAATTAAAAATTATTAAATGATATATATAATGATATATATAATGTTTCAGCTTTAATTTAAAAACAAATTTCATCGCACAAATTTACGCGAAATGATGTACAGAATGTTAAAAAAAAATTTGTTCAGCGCGTGGTATTGAAAAACCACGATTTTCTTGAAATCGTGCAAGTTTAACGAATTTCATCAAGGTTAAAAAACGTTCGCGCGATAACCTCCCTATTCTTCGTATATTCTACAAAGTTTCAGCTTTATGTTTAAAAAAATTTCGTCGCTCAAAATCTCATTTCTATCGAAAGTTCTTTGATTTCGTCCGAATTGCCCACTGCGCGGCGTGCAAAGAATATCGCGGAATACCGTGTGCTTACACATGGTACCGTATTTTCCGACCTCGACATTTTTACGCAGTCTGGAGGCGGAATCCCGAGGTAGCTGCCGCGTGTTTACACGGCCCCTGAATGCGCTCCTATATACGATTTTAGACACCCCGATAAGAGCGCAAACGGCGGTATCGACTATCGAGCCGCGTTGCAAAACACCTGGGTGTTGCAATGCACCTTCGTTCGTAATGCCGTCGGCTGCCAGGAACACGTTCGCACACTGTAAGCGCGTTCTCCGTATGCGGCGGAGCCGAATGCGGGCGCGCAAACACCAAGCAGATAAATAGACAAACACACGGTTTCGTTGTTCCGAGAAAAGTTGCTGGTTCCCATAAAATATTTACGAAATTGCGGCCGCAACCGATACGTGCCAGATAACAAAAACGGATAGCGGAAATTTTATCGGGGATGCGCGGAGAACAACGCGGCCGCGGTGTTTCCGGTTTCTTTCGCCTTTTTCGCGAACAACTGATCGACGCAAAGTAATTGAAGAAGGTAGATCACGCCATCGATCTCATTAGCTTTACTTGAATAAGAAATCAGTGTACATACTACAGAAATGTTGTCGATGTCGTGCTCACTTTTCTGCTAGAAAAATTACAGGACTCTTGATGAAAAGCGAAGTACAACAGGTAGTAATTTTTTATAAACTAGGACGAAACACCACCTTTCTTTTCCCGAGAACTATTAAACATTTGAATAGCAAAACGTGGACTCGAACAATAAGATTCCAATCCGAATCGACACGTTTGGGTATGCTTCAAACTTTGCTAGAATTGTTGTAGAAACTGATTCCTATTATAGTAATTTTTTTATCGTGAAATCTTGAAAAATACCTGAATAACAGCAATACTTGATAAATTCAATAATAATTGTACTTGATCGAAATGTTGACGAGTTACCCTGTCTCGTGGTTATCACGTCCAAATCTGGTCCATAACATTGTCAATGCAAATGAATTCAGTGGTGCTTCTCGTTTGATTTTTCACGGGAATTCCTGAGTAGTGGAAAATAATTTGAGGAGAAACGAATGTTTGTTTTCCGGTTGGATCGGGAAGCGGGGAAAATGGTAAACGTGTTATTTAAATTGTGGACCGCAATACCGCAGGGATCTAAGATCTAGAATATGCAACCGCATAAATGTCGCAACGACGCCGCGCAGCGAGACCGCTTGTATTCGCACGTCGTAAATCCAAAGAATAGTAGCGTATCCCGTAGCACATATCCCAAGTGCAACCGGTCATCTGGAAGTTCGTAAGTCACTTCAATCAACCGGCATTGCCGGACATATCGCGGAGCCAGCTTCGTTAAGCACAATGCATACGAATAAGAGAAATATCAACCACTGCAACCCGTCGGTGCTCAGTCATGCGATAAATTTCAAGCCTGGCTACGCAAAAGCGAACCGCGAAATACACCCAAGGAGTCCACGCCGCACCGCGGGCATGCTGGCCGTTTTTTTTTAATCTTTTGCACGCAATTTCAGCGTGAAACGAGCCTCGAAAATTGTTCGGTAAACACACGCCTGCAGATCGAGTCCGAACACGTACTGAAAACACCTAGCTGTTCGTTCCGAGATCGATCTGAAAAAGAAATGGCGATTCTTCGATGTAATGTTGTCTGTTGCAATATTTTCATTCCATTGCATCGAGAAACATTGATATTGTTACAGTGGTAGCCATTTTGGTGGGCACAGAGTACTTCAATTTCAGGATCGTAATTGTACTTGTTGGTTTCAATCTTGTTTTGAAAAATTAGTGGAATTTCTTCTCAGGAATCTTGCGAGTTGTTATTTTTACTTGATTGCATCGTGAAACATTGATATCGGTACCATTTTTGTAGGCACTGGTTACTTCAGTCTCAGGATCGTAATAGTACCTGTTGGTTTTAATCTTGTTTTGAAAAATAAGTTGAGTTTCTTCGCAGCGACGTCGCCAGTCGTTATTTTTATTTGATTGTGTCGAAAAGGATTGATATTAATAGAGTAGTATCTTTTTTATGGCCATTACTTACTTTCCTAATGTAATCGTTCATCTTCGAAATGTGTGTTCGCATTTATTGTTACTTTAGTAACTATTAATATTTTACTCTATTTTATCAAATATATCATGCTTATCAACTGCATCAATTCTGTCAGAGACTAGCCATCGAAGTTTTGCTTGTCACAGAATTTTTATACGAATTTAAAATAGGAATTCCTTATTTTGAAATAAAGAGTGTTCTGATATTTTTTAAATAATTTCGAGGTCATAGTGCGTGAGTCATGTATTTCAACGATTTGATAAGTAGAATAAAAAATTTTTATGCGAAAGTCTAGCTACATCGAGTTCCTGTCACGTTTGTATGAAATATTGCTGCTTGCAAATTGCGAGTGCACGTTCCGCAGCAATGTAGACATTATCTATTAGATTGTTGACAAATGAACCGTGCGTATTGTTGCTCTAATAATTTGATCACCCAGCGTGCATGTATATTAGCTTTTATCCGCGTTACTATGATAAAGGTCAGCGAATATTGAGCTCGAATCGGAAAGCATTGTTCGAAGGTATTATTTGCCCCGGTGATACGCAACCAAGCACAAAGTAGGTGTACCATTCGTTGCGTCCGCGTCTCTATGATCAACTGGGTTGCTTCGTATCTGACACGTGATTTCTATGGACGCAAATAAAGCGGTTGCAAGCAATGCTGCGTTGCTCCGTGACTTACCCATCAACAAATGGCAGCAATTCCCCCGGTATCGTGAACGGAAATGAATTCTAGAGCAGCGAATGCAAATGATACTGCCCCTTGGGCTTCCCCACATTGTTGCAAGTCGTGCGATATTTGCACAGTCGCGGACAGAACATTCTCAGCGACAGCGATACGATTGCATTCCGTTCGAGAGTGAACAACCAACCGAGAGATTGACGGGAAAATTGCGCTCGCTCGTTTCGAATCTTTCTTTGCTCCTCCTCGCACGACTTTGATGAGAAATAGGAAGCAATTTCGCCGTGTTAGAGTTATTATTTTCCCCGGCTGTAATTGCGAAACGCGACTCCAATTGCTTTAATAGCCGCGATAAAGATTAGACCGGAAGTTCGAATGAATTTCGAGACAGCGCACAGTGGGCTATATCCACAATCTAGCCTATGAAAATTCTAGATTTTGATAACGATTCTTATCTGATTAAAATTCGATAGTAGAATGTCCATTGAGCCGGAAAATATGAAAATTATTGCAAAATATAATCTATAATAATATATTGATATCTTATCGAAAAATTTTGTATTATGACTGTCAAAATCTCTTCAATGGCTTTTGTACCGTATCTAACAATGCTATTTAAAAAATATCTATTCTTATCATCCACTATTGAACGTACATTAGCAAATTTCTTTTGTCTAAATTACGTTTTATTAACCTTTTAAACCTCCGCAATAACAGAACATGTAATTTTATCTCTATTCCGTACTTCAACCTGATTTTTAACTCGTTATACCACTTTGTACACTGTTAATTTTTATCTCAATAAAAAGCTGGAGTTCAAGCTATGCGAAACGCTAAAGAGCGTTTTTGACAAATTACAAGATACATTGTTCCTCCTTTGCTTTGTCACAGCTGTCGCGGTTGGCCACTGCATAGCGGTTTAACAAAACAATATAGCGATCTAAATTTTTTTAATTACACCGTGTATTTGTTGTTACCTATCGTTGCTTTAAATCTTAAAATAATGCTGAAACAATTTTGACCCTCTAGATTGACATTTGCGCAGCGGCGCGTTTCTTGTTTGCGTGTGAAAGTCGACAACTATACGGACAATTGTTCGACGAGAGGAACAATGCCTGAAGGTTTACTGTAAACGTAAAAAATGACGAGAGCTTCGCGAACACGAGTAGTAAAATAAAGGTGAACATGTCCGTTTTATGTGATGCGACGATAAAAATTGATTGGCTGATAATTTGACACGTCGTTCGTTTTCTCTGACTGTCAATGGGAATTTCATTCAGGGAATAGAATTATCTTTGCGCGATAGGCTATTCGACGCGCAACCCGCAGCCTGCTTCACAGTATATTCACCTCGTGGTTTATTTGCCGATGTAATTGCCATCAAGGCGTGCCATTCTCCACACCTGGTGGAGTGATCCACACCTTTGGAACTCCGTGGTTCGACTCCAGAGTCGCCGCAGCCTACACGAATTTACCGTGCAATCCACGGAACACTCAAGTGATTATCTGCGAAGGTGTCGGCCAGTACAATCGCTTACAGCTACGTCGTTTCGCAATGACAAGTATTACAAAAAAACCGTGCCGAAATAACGATCACGCGTCGTTTAATATGTCTTCGAAAAATCTCGATCGTTTCGCTCAATAGACATTTCGAACAAACACTTTCAAATTCCTTTACCTTGATCAAATCGATACAAAAATTATCAAATATAATCTTCTTATTATTACAAAAGAATGTAATACAGGGTGGGGCCTCACATTTTGCCATCTAGATTTACGTCATTATTATTACGCATAGCAAACGATGTTTCAGATGAAGTTTTTTTGGACATTGTTTTTGTAAGTGGGCGTGTAAAGGACATATGGAGGTCATTAATGTTTTTTTAAATGGAAAAATACATTTTTTTTATAGGCTCCCTCATATTCTTTACAAAAAAGTATTAATCTATTTATGTAAAAAAATCATTAGTTTAGGAGATATTTTAATTATAATTTGTTAGGAAATCTCGACTCTCTGGTCAATAATATGAATTCTATGTGATAATGTAGTAGGAGAGCACTACAAATTATAATTAAAATATCTCCTAAACTAATGATTTTTTTACACAAATAGATTAATACTTTTTTGTAAAGAATATGAAGGAGCACCAGCTGATACAATAATAAATGTATGATTCCATTTATACAAATATTAATGACCTTCATAAGTCCGTTATACGTCCTCCTACAAAAAAATGTACCATCAACAGAAACATTGTTTGCTATGTGTAATAATAATGACGTAATCTAGATGGCAAAATGTGGCGCCCCACTCTATATATCAGTCGCATTTAACTCTTAAATAACAGCGTATATAATATGAATTCGACTAGTCGCGAATAAACCACGAGATCGTGAATGTCACGTGTGTGTGTGTGTGCGATAGTGGTAGGGAACGTGTTAGCAGCCACGTTTTATATTTTTAAAGTACCGACATTGTTTAGATTTTTGTAGCGACGAAGTATTCTCGCGGCTATTGTCAAGGAACATTTAGAATTTTTTCGGTGAGCCGTATAATGCCTAGAATGAGATAAAAGGCGATTTCCCCGAGGTGTCACGCGTGAAAGGGTAATTCGCTTTACGGGTTTTTGCGGTTTATTCAGTATAGTGAATGATGTCGAAGTTCTGTATGCTACGGTAAGGAAAAAAGCTGAAGGTCTACGGAGCCGTAAAAATGATGGTTCGTGGAGGAAACGAAAGAACGCTATTCGTTTTCCAGAATGATGAACAGTAACGTCCATCTGGCAGCTGGTTATTGCGTTTCTCTGGCCGGTCGTTCATTCTCGAAGAAGGATCGCGCTTCCTCGAGGACCTCTCGACAGAGATTTCCGTCGTCGTCGGGCCCCTCTCGACCGATGACCTGGAAGCCTTGCGCACACGTGAAAGCCCATGCGTGTCCATCGCGCGCGATGCTATTTTATTGCACGCGCGACTCTATAATCTTCCGCTGGCTGCGAGCACGACGACTTATTTCTAATGCCTATACTTACCGCTTTAATGTCTATATCTGTTCTGTCCCGGAGAACAGTAGCGCGGTTGACAGCGATAATGAACGCCGTGAATCGGGTTTCAACCGCATTCTTCGACAAGCGAACCTTCAGCCATCCATCCAAACACGAAAGTTTACTTTTTCTGCAAATCAGATAATTCTTTGAATTAGTCCACTAGTATCTGACAGAATTCGCGCAGTTAAGAAACGTAATTTAATTAAACACCATGGAAAATATTGAATATTAATCAGACATCCGTTATCGAAATTCATTATGAACTGTTTTGATATGTTTCTAATAATTTCAAGATCATTGTAGGAAGCTATAACGAGAGTGTTAATACGTATCCACTTACTTACATTAACGATTTTACTACGAATTTTCTTCTTCGAATAGCTTTCATTAAATCAATTAAATCGGCATAAGGTTTAGTTAGAATAAGAGAGGAGGATTGAAAGTGTAAAGGTGGGAGAAAATCGATATTAAATCAATAAGTTGTAAGGATACAGAATAAATGATAGGTTAAGAAATTTAGTTATAAGATTTAGTTAGAATAAGAGAGGAGGATGGGAGAAGGTAAAAATTTGTAACCCTGATATATATTGAAAACAATATCAAAACAGTTCATAACGAAGTTTCTTTAATAAATTTTCAGTACTTAATAAATGGTGTTCGCGAAAGAAAAATGTGTCCAGTATCACTAATTCGGATGTTTGAGAAGTTGTTTAATCGAAAGGAGTCGACGTATTGATGGAAGACTTGTCGGAGTGTGTTTCTCAGTGTTCGATGAGCGTGTGAACATTTTTTTTTTGTTTGAAAATCACGAGGCTGTCGAGAGTTACGCAGCCGAGTAGGCGTGCACGTTGGAATTGTCTCGTTTTGTAGCGGCTCGGCGGGATCGAACCGCGGATTTGAAAATAAATGATTTGTCAAGCGGCTGATTAATCGGGGAAACGTTTGTGCCCCCTCGTCGACGTCGGTCAAGATTAATCAGCCTCTGATTTATGCGCAAAGACGCGAGTATCGTGATCGTCGATGACCGCGATAGACCGCTACGCAAATCGAATGGAACCGGCCATTATTTCAGTCAGAAAATTGCAAAAGGCGGATACCGTCGAGGGTTCTGCAGCCTTTTTTCCCCAAGGGAATCAGATAATATATTATTCTTTAATAACTTCACTTTGTATTGTGAAAGCTGCTGATTGAAGGTGATCGATATCTACGAGTTTGCATAACGCAGTTAAGATTTAACGAGGATTCCAGCTGGGGCGATTGCGATCATTAATTTCTTTGTCTTCGTTGTTGCCCTTTGGAAATTATTCTGCAGTGGGAAAAGAGATTATGCTTCGCATAATTAACCCTTTGGGATGCACAAGTATTTAAACTTTCAATTTCAACCTGAATTGTTCGTTCGAGTGTCTGACTTTTTGTTGCCATAATAGTTTTGATGTCTTCGATATCCCGTGGTAAGGAGTAGATTGCAAGCATCCCAGATAATTGTCACGCTGCGATCACAACATAATTTGCATTTATAATGCTCCGCTCCTTTTCCTTGTCAGTCAAAAGCGATCAGATATATATTTTACAGCATCCAAGACCTTCGCATTTCGCCGCTCCGATGAACGATGCAATGATTACGACGACCGAGAAAGACACGATTTCATTACTTTATCGATCGCATTGGTAAATGAAACAAAATGCCATGTTGTTTCAAAATTGATCGTGTTGATAGTTCGAGTCACAATATCTACGCATTAATACCCTTTTCGGTTTCTCTTTCACCAGATTGGCGAGCGACTCCAGAATTTCATTTATCTACGGGAAAACGTTTCAACATTGTAGACCTTGAAGAAGGCCATCTAATTTCTTCGAGTCCCCAAAGTGTTGCAACAGTTTATATTAATTTTAACCATTCGCTGTAATTAACTTACACCTTACACTTTGCATGGTTTAATTTGTCTTTTCATTGACTATAACGTCACGCTAACCAAAATATGTCGTTCCATTTCAAAGAAACGATGATCTTGAAATATGAAACAGTTTTTCGTGTTAGTAAAAAAATAGAAATATTTTCGGTGGAGGTGTTTTACGTCTCTCACCCTGTACATCGAAATATTTCTAAATATCGATAACGGTAGCACCAGTCACAGCTGTAATCGGTGCATCAGAGGATTTCGGGCAGAGCGTTTTGACGCAGACAATCGATCCCGGTGCAACGTCCGTGTATTCCTTGATCATTCGGCTCTCGGGGCATTGAATAGCGAGCCCATATGTCTTTCGAATGGTAGGAACACGATAGCCCGGTTCGATAGGTGGCACGGTTTGCGTCGGTAGATCGAAAGCGGGCTGGTTCGGGCTTGCTTTGATCGCGTGTGCTCGCTGCGTCCTCTCCTCGGCCTCTCCTCTCGTGCATACGTAAAGGGCTCTGCATGGATAATCGGGACTGCGCGGAGCAAGCCGGTGCATCCTTCGGGGCGAATATATCCGCAGGTGTCCCGGTCGTGTCGACATTAATACGCGATTGGATCTCGCTGTGTGCGAGAGAGTCGCTCAAAAATGTGCACGATCAGTCAGCGGGTCCGGGGGCCGGTGCATCGAGTCCTCATCTCCCGCGACGTCGTGATTGCATTTGTATGGATCTGATCGTCGGGGCTTAAACCTGAGTTCGAAGCCGGCCCAAGTAGCCAACCCGGGGTTGATCGCAGCGACGGGAGAGAGAGGAAGAGAGAGAGAGATCGTCTCGATACATCCTCCCCGGGAACCATTTTCTTTCCGCTAGAATAAACCACCGGTGGTTTAGCCGTGTCTACGCGGCGGTCATTATAAATTCATCTTCGATCGCATTCCTCGGGACGCCGCCGCACCGCGCCGTGGCCTGTTGTCTCTGGTTGTGTAACGGTCCGATGATTCCCGCGATTCGATCGACACAGAAGAATTTCTGCAGATCCTCTTCCGTGACCGTGTCCGACCACCACGACCCAGGAATCGGGCCCCGATTCGATGATTCCGAAGTTGTTTCTACGGCTACAGACTCTCCACAACCATGACCTCCTACCCTTTCGCAGCCGATCTTGTTGCGTTCTGTCCGCCGGCGGATTATCTCTCATGAATTTCTGCGGAAGCGATGCCTCCTCTACCACGTCGAGGGATCATTATAAATTCATCCGCAGTCACGCTCCCTTAAGTGCTCCTGACCCCCGCGCTCTGCTATTCCGACTACTCCTGAATGACTTACGCGCTCCCGCGGACCCTATGGGGCTTCTGCGGTAGCCGGCCACCTACACCATCGACCCACGTCGATGATTTTTCGTTGCCAGTCGGGGACACCCTGCAGTTCCTTGACGAGATGTTCTTTTGACCGAACGATCAATTTCCCACTTGGTGTGAGGCAGGTGTGTCGAAAGAGCAGCACGTAGACTGATGTTCAGGCAAAATTTAACCTCCCGCTTGAACTATGTGAAACAGGGGGTAGATAGGATGGAAATAATATATCAAGAAAAAATATATCAGCCGTTTTTCCACAGCTGTGTTGCAAATCCTCTTTTTCTTTCTAGTTTTTTCAGATGCAGAAATGTATCTCTTGAAAAAGATCCACACAGGGATCGAAACGTTGAGTTAAATTAATTTGTAAAATTGCTGTTGTTTTTAATGATCGAAAAATAATGAGAAAAATTTTCATTTATAACATTGTATATCAATGTTATTAGATATTTTTAATTTTGCATGTGCGATAAGTAGACACCTTCTATAATAAACCTGTAAATTTGAATTCTATTCGTTGATTAGAAGACTTCATAAAATATGCATTCTGAAATCGGTCGTTTCATATGCGACGACCTAATAGACTGCGGATTTTTTTCAATTGTTTGAATTAATTGCAAGGTGTAAGATCTACGTAGAGTTCTCTTCTCAATAATTTTAAGAAGTTGAAAATAATGCGAAGATTTGTCTTTACTGTTTTACATTTGATCTACCCATTTTCAGCATAAAATTCGTAGTCTCTAGTAATTACTAGTTTTTATTTTAACTGGGAAAAACGTTCAGCGTCGATCAAGCGATTTTCCAGAAAATTGTAACACCATTCAGAAGTTTCTTAACCGATTTGTGAATAGCTGGTATAAGTACATATCGGCATTATGAAATCCTTTGGTTCCCGTGCAATTATTCACAGTACATCTGCAAATCCGATATTTTTCATCGAAGTGACGCGTGATCTCGATCGGGCGATCCGATCGATGGATTATCGTGAAAGCAAGCGTTCGATTCGATTTCGCAAAAACTGCCCTCGCTGCCCGTTCCACGGTATTACGTTTATTGCTAGGAATTCGTGTTGAGCGAGCGGGTGCTCCGAACGCGCAGATAATAATAGTTATTACTCATTGGTAATGAGTCGAATTAATCTCAACGGCGCGGACGATCGCTCGATGGACTTTCGATCTAAATGTCGTACTGTTGGATGAAGCAAATACACCGTTGCGCTTAATGGCGCAAGATCTCGGAGGCGATTCGTCTCGTGACAGTCTTTCATACAAACTACTCAGCGAGACATTGGTAAACGTCGGTCTCGAATTTTTATAGCAATTACGCAGCTGCGGCGACAAGATCGCTTTATCATCTGCAAGCAAAAATGCTGGACGCGTGCATCGCTTTGCCATACGCTCGCCTCGTCGCTCGTAATTCTGATTTTGCCTTCGCTCCATCTGAAACATCCAGATAAACACAGAATCAATTGTTAACAGTGTACATAACCGTATCGGATACAAAATGTGTCGGATATGTATATATTGTTTTATAAAAATGATAGGACTGAATTTATTTAGATTTTTTACCAGTTTTAGAATAATACGTGCTCGAATAAAGATATTTCTTGAATAATTTCTAATACAAGAAACTTTATAATTTTAATAATTAAAAAATAAACAACGCGAATGTGTGGTACGGCGTAAGAATAAAGACATTTATTGAATAATTTCTAATGCAAGAACCTTTATAATTTTAATAATTAAAAAACAAACAATGTGAATGAGTGGTACGGCGTAAAAATTAAGACAAGTTCTGTTTCTTAGCTATAAAATTTCAAAGGATGAGAATTACGCAACTCGTGTATAATGATAGCATCAACGGATAAAAAGTTATAGACAGTTTTCCGAATACAATGTTTTCGACACAAACAAATTGGGACACCTTGAAAACTCTGAAATCCGTTGTCTAATTACCATCTGCGTGAAAGTATGTAAGACTTGTTCAAACGTTTCTCACACTGTAATTCAGATTTTTATTGAAAGGAAAACACGAGGTGAACAATTTTATTAATCAATTTAGTCACCGTCGCTTTACATGCTGGTGGATTTTCTTTTTCGTAAAAAGCTACACGACGATCTTCCTCAAAGAATTAGGTGTTTGCCAAATGGAAGGAACTTCGTCAAACATGCGTTTGAATTGACTGAAATACAGCAATTTGATTTTAGTACAATTTCTTAAGGGACTATTGTCGTACGTCATTTTGCAGCGCAATCGTGCGTGAAATTGAAAGGAAGTCTCTCGATTCGTGTGGCGGAATTCTTTTCGACTCGCTCGTAAAACCAGCAATCGCGTATCCGGGATCTAGCAGCACCTTAACAATGGAAGGTGTTCCTGGAAAGTCGCGGAAAGCAAGACAGAGGTTAACAACGCGTGCAGACCACGACACCGCGTATGCGCGTTCGTGATACACGTGGCGTATGAATCACAGGACATTTGTAGCCGCTAGCGTCTCCGCAGTCGCGTCGCGGGGATTGATGACGACAGACCCGAGAATCTAGAAATCTGGGCTTCCTGATCAAGCTACAATTTTGTTGCTGTCTCAATTAAGACCCGAAGCAAGAGAGTAATCCCTACATCTTGTGCACGGGGATTGGCGAAGGAGCTAACAAATCACTAGCTCTGGAGCTAACTCTAGACCTAGACCTGGTAGCGATCCGTTCGTTGCCTAACCGAACAGATTATTGGCAGCTGCGCGGTTAGCGAAAAACTTGTAAATTATTCAGAACACTTTTGTACTCCTCGTTTCACCTATCTTTCAATCCGTTTCTGTTGAAAGTTCTTCGATTGGTTTGCGGGGTAACTCGAGAACTATGTGATCGATTATAAACACGAATTCATTCTATCTCTTCCAAATGTAATAGTTGGAAATATTAAACCTTTACCACAATAATTTTTTTGTTTTTCACGTTTTGATCTTACTTCAGATCAGTGGTAATTTGCAAATAGTGTGTAAAATAATAATTGAATCTACGATCGACATATGGAAACATTTAAGAATGAGAATTGTCAGAATTGTGAGTCTTAATAATTTCCTTAACAATTTCAACAAGTTGATAATAATGTAACGGCATCATTACATAAATTCGAAAAGTCCACAGTTCACATATTATATATATTTTCAGCGAAATTAATTGTTCATATCGATACTCTGGTCCCCTTGCACCCACTTCAATATTGTATCAGAAGTTTTATGAGAGCTCTTGTCGATAAAGTACCAAAATTAATGTCCTAAAAAATGTCGGATATTGTAATGAAGGGTTGAATCGAAGTTTCCCGCTAAATGCTAGCCTCGTCCATAACCGAAACGGCTGTTGCGAGTAATAAAGGTTTGCCGGTCCGCGTGCAAGTTCTTAGGAGAAATTTATTTATCGTGAATTTCCATAAACATCTAGCACTATCTGATAATGAGCGGCCAGGCAGTACGAATTCCCGCAAAAGGAAAACAATTGGTGGCCACCTGGAAAAATGATCAATGATTCATGTGCCACGTGCGCCACGTACCGCAGCCACGGAGCAGCCCAGGGAGAGACGAACAAGGGAAAGGGGACGTATGTCGTTGGCCTGTCGTGCTTCCTTTCCCGTGATACCCCGGGAAGTCTATTCAGAGGTTGCGCTACGACGACGTTCAGCATCCACATAGGGCCCCGAAGCGTTCCACGGTGATTACCATATTGCATGTCACATTGTCGGCGCACCCCACGAAGGAGAAAAAGAGGACCGGCAGCCAACGGGACAAGCGAAGGACGGAGGAAGACATGGAGGACGAGGACGCTGACCACATTATAATATACCTGGGGGCACGCCGCCTATAAACCACCGCAATTCTACGTTCTTTCTAAGCGTGCAGAACTACGGGTCCCCAGGATTCAGTCTTTTAAAGATTTTTCAAGCGAACACTGCTTCACCGAGACTACTCTTCCTGCTGGCCGTGCTTCTGACTTTGCTTCTTGACTGATGGAGAATTTACCGAAACGACATCAATCTCCGAGTTTAGCCACCAGTGCCTCTTAGATTTTCGATTGGACTCGCGTCCGATAATACCGTTCTATGTTCTCATTATCTACTTGGGAAGTCCGATTCACATTTTTTTTTCGACTCTTTCGTCGATCTCGGAAGAACTTGATTAGAAATTATTCTGCTTACCCAGACAAGATTGTCTGTGAAGATGGATAATGCTCCGAAAAGTGGTGCCAGGAATGCATGCCTACCGTGTGGCTGTGGTGATTGCTATTCTAAGGACTATCTCAATCACAGACGTTCACGATACGTCGTGTATTTATTTAACAATGGTTCGAACCAATCGAAAAAACAAGTGTTCAGTTTGTTCCAGTACCTTGTCATTGATGCAGAAAATTTTTATTTTGCCTGAGAAAGATACTTTTCTGGATTACGTCACCGTGGCAACGGGGACCATTAATTTCTTAAAAATTCACGTTTTTTCTTTCATAAACAAACTCGAATTTAAATAGTGACTATTGAACTATCCTGTGCTTACTCTGTTCGTATCTTCAATATTTTTGTTACGCGAAAATCAGTAATTTGATGGCAACCTTGAAGTCATAGCCGGTAAAAATTAATTCTATGTATATTGTTTTATAAAAATGATAAGACTGAATTTATTTAGATTTTTTACCAGTTTTAGAATAATACATGCTCGAATAAAAAAAGACATTTATCGAATAATTTCTAATACAAGAACCTTTATAATTTTAATAATTAAAAAATTAAAATTAAAATGACCGAAAAACTTTTCTTGCTGTTTTTTGTATTACATGTGAAAGCAAAATGAGTTTCTAAGTGCGCTCCTATAAAATTCGAAAAAAAACTGACGTAGGCTCTTCTTCCACTGATTCCATTAATTGTAGGAAACTGTTTAAGAAGATAAATCATTTCCTTAGTCGTTCCAGGATTAGTTGCGAAAGTAATTACCTGGAAGTCGCTATTTCGCTTTATTACTCGTGCAAACGGAGTATCCGGTGACACGCGGGTGTACGTGTTCGTCGTTTCTCGGGAATCCGATGCCCGTGAAAATCGTGTTTGTGAATTCCATGGATGACGAGAGCTGGCTGAGTAACACCGTGCCCGCATGATACTCGAAACTCTTGGCACCCTTTCCGTTCCAGCTTCCGGAGAAATGAAAATACGCGCGTCTTTCTCGGTGCCGTTTATTGCCAATTGATTAGCGCGCAGTCGCGTTGCGTCGGATCAAAGGGTCAATTTCACCCTGGCGGCGGCCTCGCGGTCGTTAATTATGCGCGGACGCAAAAAATGAAATTACAGTCCCTCGGGACGATCGATAATACGTGCAAAAATGTTAATATTATGTTAAAATATATATTATTAAAGCGCAGCACGATCGGATACGTTCGCCATCGCGCAGGTAGTCCTCCGCTGGTTGATTAGTCGCGACCGATAAAACGATGTAATTTTCGGAGCACGGTAGCGACGTGTACCGATCGTCGTCGATCTACTTTTTTAATGTCTCAATTTATTCCCCTTTAAATTTACCGTGTACGAATTAATTCAGATTGATCTAGCGCTCGATACCGGACGACCGATACGCTCGTAATTGCCGCATTAATTATCTTCGGACCGCGAAGACCGAAGAATCATTTCCCATGCTAATAACTCAAACGCGGTGGCCTCTGTCATCAAAATACTTCGACGCGTCTTGTTCAATCATGATTGACGGAATCACCGTCTAATATCCAAGCATCGTATTATTAACGACGAGCATCGTCTTCTTTTTCAGATTGAATAACCATTGCCGCCGTGATCGGTGTATTTGCTATTACATAATCTACGGGTCCACTGAATTTCTTCAGACTTAGTGTTTTCATTGTCAATATTAAATAAAACAACATTTTATACGAGTATTTACAGCCCCACTTACAGGTAGACCACAAATTTTTAAATAAAGATTATCTATGTTATTTACTAGATGGAGGAGCTGTGACTACGTTTGTTTCTTTTCTCAAACATTTTTATGCAAAACAATAATTATATCCATTAATTAGAAAATACAAGGCTACATTTGACCATGTCGGAAATAATACAACAATATTGTTAAATTCTTGAAAAATTCTCACTGCTTTGTTTGTGCATAAATGCATAAAATTCACAGTCTATTTATTTATAAAGTATTAAAATAAATAGTTCAGAGTCTCTGAGAGGGACATCCAACCTGAACAATTTATTTGACGTCTATACAAGACAGAGTAGCCTAATTTGTACCATCGCCGAAGCCGAACTACCTAGTAGCATGGGAAATAAAAATTCAGCTGCTATTAACGGTACTAATTGGCTATGAATTTCACTTTGTGCCTAATTTAGCCCGGTAAAAAGAACTGTGTTGCTAACGATGTTGATTGAGTTGTAAATTATATCGAAGGCACCGCACAGTGGGCTATTTCCACGGCATAGCTGGATAAAATTCAATTTTGATCTACCACAGGTGGAATGTCCATTTAGCCAGGAAATATAAAAATTATTGCAAAATATAATCTATAATGAATATATTAATAGTATCTAAAAATGTGGTTCACTTCAATTACTCTTGTGGTTCTGTATTATGGCTTTTAAATTCTCTTCAATCGCGTTGTACCGTATCTAACAATATTATTTAAAAATATGTATTGTCAACTTCCACTATTGAAAGTACATTTGCAAATATTCTTTTGTCCACATTATGTTTTGAAAATGAGTAGGTGCAATTTAGAGAACAAAAATATTAGAAGAATTATTATTTTCAACCTATTAGATATATTAAGAAAGAAATTGAATTTCTATATCACTCCAGTTTGTTGAAATTCAGGTCGAAAATGTTTAGTTTGAATAAAGATCCGCTATCTATTCAGTAACATTTTAAACTTCCATAATGGTTAATATTTTATTACGTATTATATTATTGTAGCTAACGTCGAAACAAATCCAATTGATTACTTTACCATGACTTTAAATCTTAAAATAATGTTGAAATAGTTTTGCCAGGGTAGTGCACCAGTTCGAATTGAGCCACTCTTTTCCATATTGGCGGGATCGAAGAAACAACATCCCCGGCTGGGTGAACACCGAGAAGCAAACAATTATAGAAAGAATTCGCTCGGTCATACTACTTTCCTAGTTTTTCGCGTGGACTTGCTCAGTTGAGTAAGCAGTCATCTGTTTGAAGAAGGTTTCGCGGCTGCCGCGGTAACAGGTAGCATTAGCAGGACAGTGGTGGTGGGACGGCCTTTAAGTTGCACAGAATGTCAAAAAACGAATTCTACAAGAAGATTAATCTTCCCAGTAATTTCTACAGAATGCTTCTTGCCCAGACAAAATACTGGGCGAGTTTAATAACTCAATTTACACCTAGCGTGGCTGCAGTTGCCTCGGGGCAGAAGAAACGTGCGGGGAATAGGACAACTGAAAACGCCGGCGCAAACATCTTCTACTTCGCCGGGGAAATTACGGTGAAATCTAGCCTGTGATTTTTCACATAAATAACCAAGCAAAACTAAGTATGAACCGCGAGCGGTGCAATTATCCGCGAATGTAAAAGGACAGGCGAAAACACGCTGTGGCACGCAAAAACTGCCTATCAAGCCGGACGAAATGATTACTTTGTGCTCTGATCGAGCAGCGTCGAGGACATCCTAAGGTCAACGCCACTTTATTTTTCCAATTTATTATTCATGGAATACTAAGTTTTTCATACGGAACATCTTCCTACTCCTTCGAGCAATCTCGAGACACGTTAGAGCCACATTCATCAATCTTTGTAACGAAAATCATCCAGTAAATAGAATATTTATTACATACGTTTTATTATTATTTTATTGATTAATATGCATATGAGGACAAGTCAAACCTTTTACAGTAAGATCTTGATTATACGGCTTGATCGGGAGACAAATAGCCCAGATACATTGAAGCCCGATGGATGTACATTATATTCCAAAGTACAGTTTTTATTTTTCATAATTTACTTTCCCTCATAATGTAATCATATTTAAATGTACATGTGTTTATAAGCGGGATCCGGTTAATCAAGGTGCTACTGTACTATTATTGAACACTCATACAGAGTGAACCTTCTTCCATTTGCTATTTTAAAATTATAAAAAGTTTGAATTAATTATAAATGAAGTAAGAGTAGGTAGCATAAATAATGAAGTATTTACCAGGAACAATACTTACTCGCGTTTACTTCCTAATATTATCAGAGAAATATTTATAAAGAGTACTTGGAGTATTTTTATTTAAAGTTACACAAGGTTCATTATTGTACTTTATACGTTGAAGAAAATGGCCACAAGCAGGAGCCGTTGAGAGAGCGTTTAATCGGCGTGAAAAGCTGTGATCTAACTTATAGAACGTCGCGAGTGGAAACGGAACTCGGAATCGAATTGACTTTGCAAACTATCCACGCACGCCTTAATTACCTGCTTGAAGTATCCATTCCCTCGAACGTAGATCTCCGGAAGCGGTTTTCCGCAGTTTTACCGTCTCGGTCACGTCTGCACAAGAGTTTTCAATTATCACGCGTTCCTGCCTGCTCTCGTTTCCTGTTGTTTTTCCTCGGTCGTTTCATTTCTGAAACGACGCAGTTTCCGCACCCTTAGAACAATTTCCCGTCCACGCTGGCCACATTCGCCTAATCGGCCATGCCTGAATCCTATCACGCACGCGCACAATGGGCCAGATCGACGCGCCAGCTTCATGGGTTAAAAAATCAAAAAATCTCGTTACAATAACCGTTCAAAAAATCAAACTCTTCAGAAACCGTGTATCATCGAAAACATTCCTTTTCTTCATAATGATGCCCTGGAAAACTTACAATTGGACATTATGTGGCCAATATCTTTATATACAGAGTATCCCGAAATTCCCTCAGCATCCGGAAATGGGAGGATGCTGAGATCATTTCAAGCAAGATTTTCCTTTACGAAAATGTCATCTGAGGCTTCGTTAAGAACTCCTTAACAAAGCCTCAGATGACATTTTCGTAAATTTTCTCCCATTTCCGGATGCTGAGGGAATTTCGGGACACCCTGTATATATGTATGTTCAGAACGGATCAGAAACTAAAAATTATGGTTGATGATTTATTACAAAAAATAATACTTAGCGAACTGAAGGAAATGGTCAAAGGTTTCACCTTTGACAAGGGATAAGTTCATTAAGGGTTGTCTGTGCGAACCTTTGTGCCATTTTGTACAGCGATCGCAATCAATATTTCAGCGGGCTTTCGCGGGACTCGTATTCGTAGCGTGTGCAGCGCTTGGCTTACCATTTTTCGCTTTCGTCACGCGTTTAGCAAGAATCGCTCGAAGGACTTAACACAATTCCAATCTCCGAAGCGGTCGCCGCGCGGCATTATAATTCAATCAGAACGTCTCAGCGAAGCCGCTAATGTTTAAATGCATCATCTTCGCTGGCCCGGCTGTTCAAGCATTATACGCGAGATCGCGATTGCGTTGGTGCCTTCTTGCGACCCGGCCATCGGTAATGTAACGAGTGTCATTAAGCGACGTTCACTTAATTCAATTATTATCATACCTTGGCGCACCGTAAGGCCCCTCTCTCTCTCTCTCTTTCTCTCTCTTTGCCCTTCTGCCCCTGTCGCCTTTCTCTCCCCCCTTTCTCGCCTCTCTCTTCACCCTCGGCAACCGTATATGCATTCTGCAATCATGATTAGAGTCACGGACTGACTAATGCGGCAAGGAATTATTCTATTAGAGCGGAGGCGCATTAGGGGCCCGCTCGAGGACTTTTCTAGACCCGATAATCGGCCAGGCTCGCCGGCGACTAATAGGATGCCTATTAGCCACGCGGAATGAGCACCGGCGTTCATGGCGACCATAAACAACTCTACGAACGAAGGAGACGATAATGTTCGCGAGGGTGTCCGCGACCAACGATTATTCGCGTTTCGCAGCCGTTCCAAGCCTGACGGACCCGCCCCGTGCTCTCAATAACTCCTTCTATTCCTCCGGTATGAACGCCAGGAACTCGTCTAAACGCGCCGGCAAATTGATTCGCCTAAACTTTACGTTTCTGCCGGTCGCTCGAGGCTTTCCCACTTGGAAACGTCCACGAGAAGCTGTTTAGAAATTAGTCGAGTTACAGTTAAGAAAAAGATGTTTAAATACTGTGTGTAAGAACTGCACTTCGATAGCCTTTCTCATTTTTGCAAGAACAAATCCTGAATCAATAATGTCACTACACGTTAGTAATTCTCCTTTGCTTTAACTCGTGATTTTTTTCAAAGAGAATGTATTACTCAGTGGAGAAAAAGGATGGCAATTTAATCGTAAATTATTGTGTAATTTAATGCAGAATACACTTTGATACCTCCTTTTAGTTTGGCAAGAAAAATTACAAAACTCAGTGTTTATTTGACTCTTTGCCGTATTTTGCAAACAGTTTTACTGAATTTCTCTCGTCAACTTCGATCAAAGATAAAGGAACGTAGAGTGTCGTTTTTCTACCATTTAAAAGGTGTTAGATTTTAGTATCTGCCACCATGGATGATATCCAAGTTTTACCGTAACTCATTATTGTATATTTATTTTCTAATTATCTTGCCACAGCAAGTACGTGTTCTTAATTTTTGGTTCGTATATGTTTTCCACAGCTGTGTTGCAAATCGTCTTTCTGTTTCTAGTTTTATTAACGTATTAACTTTTCAGACGCAAAAATGTATCTCTCGAAAAAGATCCATACAAGGATCGAAACGTTGAGCAAAATTAATTTGCAAACTTGCTGCTGTTTTTGATGATCGAATCCTGCGCCGAAATCATAAATTTAATCTTTGTTAGATTTTAGCATATGAAAAGCCAGTTGAGTGCCATTTGCTTATCATCGTCATTTGCTTGGGCACGATGGACGTTTCTAATCGATACCGAGGGATCTGCTGACACATTGTGTTGTCGAGAAAGCTGTTTGGAGGATCCTCAGCGTTAAATTCGTGTCTGCAGCGGCACTGAAAAATAACGAGGTATCTATGTCGACGGGAGAGACATTTCCTGAAATACACGGCAACTGAATAGAGCAAAGGTTATCGTTGCCCTCGGGCACTCGTTATAATGCGAGCTAATGTCAAAGTCGATCGTTGCTCGCTCGCTAAAGCAGTCATAGTTTATAGCAGCACGACGGGGCGCGAATTATTGTTACCCGCGCACACGATACTTTCCCGCGCGCAGCTTTTAACGAGTCTGAATTTATACCGGTCGTTCATTATCGTTATTTAATAATTGACGGTTAGCGTATGGATTGCGCGGTGAACACCGTGTCAGACCCAACGAACTGCGGCTTAATTGTCCGAGCGAACACGTGATCAATGGGAATTTCTCCTTTCTTTCTTTCTTCGCCGAGACATGATTTTCGAATAAGAAAACACCGATCCTACGTCGATTAATATTCATACGATCCTGTCTCGCGTTTGTTACGAGGCTCGATATTATCAGTAGATCATTTTATAATCGACCGGAAGCGTGTGAACCATTTACCTCGATGCACGAGAACCATTAAGTCATTACTATGTTAATCCCACCGATGTCGATATGAGTCATTATAGAAAAAATAAATTATTGTTTTACACCGGTTAGAAACTAATGGGAAAAATTTCAAGTGCACTTGTCCAGTGCAGTAAACGCCACAGAAAATTTCTGATTCCTTGATTGGTTTATAGTGTTTTGCTACGAAAACCATGGAATAGTTTGTGTAAAATATGAGCTACAATTTTATTAAACTTCGTTTGAATCGCTCCAATGATTTTGTTAGAAAAAAAAAATAAAATTCGTTTTCGAGGAAACTCTCCGCTAAGTGTGATACATGCTACAAGGAAAACGATCGGTCAAGTTTCGTTCGAATCGACCGATTAATTTCGTTAGAAGAAAATTCGAAAACCATGGATTAGTTTGTGTAAAATATGAGCAATAATTATATTAAGCTTCGTTTGAATCGCTCCAATGATTTTGTTAGAAAAAAAATATATAAAATTCGTTTTCGAGGCAACTCTCCGGTTAGGTGTGATACATAGTACGACGAAAACGATCGTGTCAAGTTTCGTTCGAATCGATCGATTAATTTCGTTAGAAGAAAACTCGAAAACCATGGATTAGTTTGTGTAAAATATGAGCAATAATTATATTAAGCTTCGTTTGAATCGCTCCAATGATTTTGTTAGAAAAAAAAATAAAATTCGTTTTCGAGGAAACTCTCCGCTAAGTGTTATACATGCTACGAGGAAAACGATCGTGTCAAGTTTCGTTCGAATCGACCGATTAATTTCGTTAGAAGAAAATTCGAAAACCATGGATTAGTTTGTGTAAAATATGAGCAATAATTATATTAAGCTTCGTTTGAATCGCTCCAATGATTTTGTTAGAGAAAAAAATATATAAAATTCGTTTTCGAGGAAACTCTCCGCTAAGTGTGATACATGCTACGAGGAAAACGATCGTGTCAAGTTTCGTTCGAATCGATCGATTAATTTCGTTAGAAGAAAATTCGAAAACCATGGATTAGTTTGTGTAAAATATGAGCAATAATTATATTAAGCTTCGTTTGAATCGCTCCAATGATTTTGTTAAAAAAAAATAATAAAATTCGTTTTCGAGGAAACTCTCCGCTAAGTGTTATACATAGTACGACGAAAACGATCGTGTCAAGTTTCGTTCGAATCGATCGATTAATTTCGTTAGAAGAAAATTCCGAATGTAGAAGGTGAAGTAAAACGACCTGGTTCTATAAAATTAGTCTGTTTGTTCGGTATCGATAATTACGTAGCACTGATTCGCCGAACGACAGGCAATTAGGTTTTTATTTTTGTTCGGGATGCCGGTGATCGGTTCCGCGCAGTTGATCGCTCGGTTTCGAAACCGTTCATGGGGCAATTTCTTTTACGCTTTATGTTAATTGCTCGCCGCGGACAAGATAGCGGGACCGTTTTTCCCCCGGACAATAAGTTTTCCGGCTAGGCGGAACGTAATTATCTATAAGTTGACGGGTACAAGTCGATGAAAGTTACAACCGCTGCCGTTGCCGCCTGGAAGTGGCGTGGGGTGGCTCTTGCGCCGTGGACGAGCGCGGGGCCGGCAACTTTTCGACGCTCTTTATCGAGAGGCCAACAATTTACAAGCTAATTTGTAACCGTTAATGGTATGGTTACAGGCCACGCGCCAATAGAGAATTCCTCCTCGCCATGAAAACGGCAATTTATGCATTTGCATTTGACGTAGTCGCGTGGTCGTTAGGCGCGCGCAGAACCAGAACCGCGCGGCCCGCACCAGCTCGAAACGGTCAATTTGTTGATTTTTCGCCCGCTCGCCACCGAGATTTGTTCTCTCTTGCCTCGCCGTGCGCGCGAGTTTTCCGCCAACTTCCTCGTTTCCTCACGTTTTTCTTTGTCTTTTTAAATAGCCGAGTTTAGTCCGAGAGGAGCACGATGCGTCTCAAGGATGAGCAATAAAGGCCAATGGGGAGCCGCGAGGCATAATAAAAATGCTAATTCGCGGTTTAACGCGCGTCATGTTTATTTAACGAGAACGGTAGTTTTGCGTCGTACGTACCGGGCCCCGCCTGATTGACAATCGCATGGACAAGCAGTGATAAAAAACCGCTCGATAATTTTCTCGAATCTCCGACTGAGAGAGAAAGTTGACAAATACGTAAGGGACTGTCGTAAAGGTTGGCACAGTGCTTTTTTCCACGTTAACGCACTCGAATCACCAATGTCATGGCTGTCAACTTTATATCTGTTTATAGACAAACTCTTCACGAGCATTAGGAGTAGTAATGAGATCTGAAACACACACACTTTGACAACAAATTTCAAGGTCATTCAAGTCGGAGAGAAGGTATCACATCGACAAATTCGAGTCTTAGTTAAAACTGTAAGAATTCCTGACTTCTAATAAATATAGAATTGAATCGAAATCTTGTTGTGATTGATTTGTTGCAAGACAGAGTGGTGAATACCCATCACTAATTAAGGGAACAAGTCGTGTTCAGTGTACTGTGCCAAGCAAAGGCTGAGTATATGTTCTGAAATATTTTATTTTGTTTATTATTGATTCGTTCTCAATCAAAAATTGTTTTCGATGTTGTTTAAATGAACGAAAAGAATTGTGTACTTATCGCGATGTGAATTTGTTTTTTTCCTGAAAAAAAAAATTCATTATTATTTCCAGTGAGCCGGAAATAATGTAATGAAACATGTACTTCAGTAGGAATTTTCAACCGTTTGGAGGCTTCAATGAAAGTTTGAGGATCGCACTTCGTGATAGGTCCATTTGTGTTTTTTTCTAAAAATTTGAGATCATGTTGAAAAATCATAATTAATACCTCGGAGAAGGAGGAGTATTTCCAAATACTTAAATTGTCCTTACAGTTTCGTGTATTTAACCTATTTGTTCGTGTAATAAATGAAAAATTAATTTCATTTAAAATACACCTAATCATCGTATTTCTAAAAAACGATGAAGTTGCAACGAAAAATAAAGTATGAGTTGTTATTGCTATTGTAAGCAACAAAATGGTATACGTGATTTTGCTTTTACATAACGCAATTTAGAAGAAACAACGATAATTCTCAGTCTTTCAACGAAGATTGATATGAAATGGGATTTGAAATTGCAGTCATGCCGCATTACGAGATAGGCAGCCGAAATTTACTAGTCTGACTCATAGTTGAACATATCTCGATGCAGTCATGCACTTCGAGTTTAGCTCGTTATTTCGGCTGAATGGGTTAAATAGCGCGCTATAATTCCTTGTCCTTAATGGAATGGCGAATGTTTAGACGCTCCCAACGATCTGGACCCTCTTGAACGACGATAAATAGAATCTCGTAATATTAGGCGACTGATTCTCTGCCCCCTTACTTATCGTTCAAACATTCTCCAATGACCATAAAATCTCGGAATATATTTGATCGTTCTTCGAGAACTTCTGCACGCTATAAGTGCAGAACTAATTCACTTGCATATGAACATCACTCGTAATTCACAGATGGAAATTCAGTTAGTATAATTTCACATAATTTTTAATAATAATTTTACCTAATACTGTTCACATTTATTTAACACTAGTCTTTGGTACAGCTTAAAAATATGTTTTCATCGGGAAATATTCATGCAAAATTTATTAAGATTTGCAATACGTAGAGGCTTTAAAGAATGTATCGTGGTAATAAATTTTATGCTTTCAGTTTGAGTTACGTTAATGAAATTATTATGACATCGCTTGGAGTTTTTGGAGTTGCAACTCGCTCGCCAACTTGTTAATCGATACAACAGCTTACTGTATTAAACATACGTGTCCAAACGATGAATCAACTTAATCTTTGAGTAGGAAAAATTGTCGCGGTCCCAGCGGCGTTTCGCCACAACCGATCGCAATTTAAAACAAATCAGCGACAGGAGCGCTGCGGGATAAATTCGGCCGAATCATCTATTTCCGGACAGATTCAGCGGAATCAGTGGGCTGAAAAAGAGAACTGCTAAAGGCACGATGGCCAGCGTCTAAGAGTTAAGATTGCCGTAACTCGCCTCCATTAAACTTTTTCGAACGAGCAGCCTCCTGATGGACTTTATGCGTTTTTCGTTGCACAAACGCACGCTTACCTTCTGCGTTCTTAATGACTACGACGTGGCTCGTAAATAGCGACCATACCGAGAGCGCAACGCGCCGCGTTCCCGGAACGTCAACTTACCATTAATTAAATCAGGTCTACACAAGAAAGGAATCTGTTTCAGCATCGAGCGAAATTGTCCGCGGTACCGACGTTCTCTGTCGGCTCCTCGCGCCCCGACGATCAATTGCATCATAGCCATCGGACAATGCAACGAAAAATCCCATCAATTAACCGGGGACATCCTCGCGGACCACCCGTGGAAAGAATAATTCAACGCATTTTAATAAACATGGTACATATTAACAAATAATTATTTATCCGACGCGGATCGCCGGACAATGAACGTTGGTGCACTTTTATTACAATATTATTATTATTTATTATAAACAGGCTGAAGCCCTATTTTACATATGAGAAAGATACAGACTACTCGTATAAGTATAATGACAAAGAAGGGACGTACATTATAAAAATAAAATACTTTACTATAAAAAATGATTATAAATAAAAAGAAAATAATCTACAGAATTTTTCCTTTTGCATTTGCAATCTGTGGTATACTTTACAAGTCTGAAATGAATACGGCCGCGGACAGAGTTGGGTATTAACCAATTGAAATTTTAACCAAGATTGATTGATTAATGTGTACGATGAAAATGGTAATCACTAATAAATGGACGTTTGATTCAATCGATTGATAAAGTTAATCGTTGATTAAAAAAAGAAATGACAATATATCTAAACTCAGTTTACATTTTTTCCGTATGCATACAGTTTTGATTTCGGTCCAACTAAAGTAGGAGTTTAATTGTTAATTGCGATTAACGATTCAAGTAGAAATTTATTCGTGAATCGTTGATTAAATTATTGTCTAACTCTGACTGCAGATGTATTAAATATTTGATGAGTTTAGAAATATTGTTGTCTTATTTTCAACTCAATAAAATTATTACGAAACGAAATCAATGTCTACGCAACTTCTGTATCTTGCAATGAATACAAACAATTTTTATTTTGCATAAAATTCGCAGACTGTAGCCTATGGCTGGCATAAACGCTAACAACCGCGTTTACATAATTTTCTATAAATATAATATATAATATACATCGAAAACAATTAAACTAGTCAGTAATATCTTGAACTGAATAATTGCGAAACTTGTCAGAAGGTTACACTTTAGTTCCACACGAGCCTAGTATTCTCACATTTCGAAAAAATCGTGGAATTAAGAAGTTGCAGTTACGAAGAAGAAACGGTGCCGCGTCGAAAGAAGCGCGCGATGGAACGGGATCGAATTAATAAATAATTCATCGTGCTTGCTTGCGTTTCTTCCGTGAGAACCGTTAATTGAAGTAGATCGACGTGAGAAACTGGTGTGTTTTTTTTTTTACTGGCAGAATCTATTTGTGAAACGCGAAGAATCGAAGTGGAAAGTTCGCAAAAATTGAGGAAAACAAAGTCAGATTTATGATCGGTTTTGGCCACAATTTCCCGCCGCGTGTCGCCGTTCGTTCCACGGTCCCTTTCTGGTCCGGCTTTATCTGGATTTCGCTAATTGACCGTGGCAAATAAGAATTCTCCTCGCTCGAACGGATCGTGCCGTTCACGATCTCTTTCGGGCTTGCCGGCGAACCGATCGTGCGTGTGGAACGAGGAAAAACTGGAAAATGCCAGGAATGAAAATATTCGACGGGGAATTTAGAGGCTTTTATGGGAAACCTTTACTTTTTTCAAATTACGTGTACATCTGGATCTCTTTTTATCTCGTTTCCCATTAATGTGCACAGTGCGAATTCGAAGGGATTTTTTTTAAAAAAGTAAATTGCATGGTTAAGTAAAGCAGGCATGGGCAACAGCGGCTCGCGGACCACAGACGACTCCTCTCCCCACTATTGGGTCCTCCCTACTAAGCTCTTGAGAAGTGTAGGAGAAGAGTAGGGAGACTAAGAGGGTATAGGAGACCGTGTTCTCGCAATCACGTGACACAAAGCACGATAGGTGCAATATGAAATAGTTGTTATTGGGAAACTGGTACGCTGGTAGTGAGTAACGGGAGTCCTGAGGTAGTGTAAGCTTGTAAAATAATAAAATATTACGGGAAAGAACATAAATAAAATCGCAAATAAAACTTTTGGGACAAGCCTATTATTTTTACCGAGGTTTCTAACACGTCTTATTTTATTTACTTTCACGTGGCTTTTATTACTTTCTCAAAAGAATTTGGAGACTTCTGTCAGAAATGTCGACTTTCTATAAATATCTACACCTGGCTACGTTTCTACACGTCACTTTTTTGTATGAACAATTTTTAAACAAGATGGCACGTTTTACTTGCTTTACGTGATTTTTCGCGTACATTTTATCGGGTTCTAAGCAATTTTTTAAGCACCGAAATTCTATTCTGCGTGGAACGCCTCGAGAAGAGTCCGAGTAGACAAGTTTCCATTCACGAGGGATCCATGAAAACGAAATTCTACGTTGTCATTGGAGAAACCAGTTCGCGCATACATATGTAAGTATGTATATTCGATGGAGGCGCCCACATGCTTTCCAGCGATTCCGTTTCGGCGCTCGTACGTGCGGATCGGTTTCTGTTGGCTTGCCCGTGTGGAATTTATTACAAATTACCTTACGAGTCGACATGCTTACGATTTTTACTCAGGGAACGTGGCTTGCTTTCTCTAGGCGAGAAACGAGTCAAACAAGCTCCGAGAAATTTCTTTCTAATCGCGTTATATTCTACAGTCTCTCTACACCCTCTCAAACAGAATAACTTTTTCAACTTTTAATTACTCGCATATAATATTTATAATCTCAAAACTTTATATTTAGCGTTTCAAGCAGAAACGAAGGTGTGAACCACACGAGCAAATGTTTATTTTGCATTAGATTTCGTTGAATAATAATTTATGTACAGTGGAGTGATGTAAAGGTCCATGTAACCAGTTATGAAGAATGTGTGGAGCGAGTAATTAAATATTGGAACGAGTGCATTAAAAACGAGTACATAATACGAAACAGCATAATTTGTTTTTAAATCTGTGCAAACGACTTCGTTTAGATTTTAGAAGGAATAGTTAACTATTTGATCTATGCATTTATTTACCTGTAACTTTAATGAAAATTAGAAACATAGATTCTACGAGAAGAAAAGGCTGAATTTAATATGTTTATTATTCTTTGCAATTCCTGCTGAAAATGTTCAATTTTGGGAAAGTTGTGCTATGTATGGCTTTCTTACTTGGATATACAGGCTAGTTTTTGTAAATTGCTTTAATTGACAACTTTCTCCACTGTAAACCCTAACAATTACAACCAAAGGCACAGAATACACATGTGTCTAAAATAATGATTAAACTTCCCTGACTCTCCAAACAAAATTCTATCGCACAAACGAAAAAATTGCAACCAAAAATGCAGTGCAAATTGTCCTTTCTCTTGCAACCAACAAAATGATATACGTGGTATACGAGAATAAACGACGATAATTCTCTAGTCTTTCAACGAAGATAGATATGAAAATACGCAGCCGAAATTTACTAGTCTGACTCGTGGTTGAACATATCTGGGTGCAGATAATAATAAACTACAATCAAATGGACCGGAGTACACGTGTCTAAAAAAATGATTAAACTTCTAAAGCTGCATACACCAATATTTTGGGACAACAGCTTCATCCACTTTCATTGTTTGCAACGATATTTTGAAAAAACTATTACAAACTAAATCCATGCTGTGCGAAGTCGGACACAACGTGATGTAAACCTTTTCCGCGTGGGCGTGCGCGTAGACGAGGTTGAATTTTTTACAACGAGGTGAATGAGACACTATCTTTTTTCATCGCTGCGCGATTGCAAACATTGTGGCAAATTCATCGAGGCAACAACACACGGTAGTAAAATCAATTAGAGAGGACGTGCAAAGTGTTGACTGTTTTTGCGTCGATGCAGAGCTGCAACCTTTGCACCGCTTGCCATGTGCATTGGCAGGAATTAACAGCGTTTCACTTGAGTTTCCGCCGCAAGAAAGCATGCAGCAAATTCTGTTAATTAAAAAAAAAAATACGCGACTGGAAATTCGCATGGACATTCGCGATCTAATAATAGGATTCGGATAGGCGATGATGGAAACGTGGCTGGACGCGTGCTTCCACGAGAGTATCGTAGGTATACGCCCATACATTTAGCAACAGGCTCGTTTCGAAACGGGACATTAGCATGCGGTGATTTATGAATTTATTTGTAACATTTTCGGTTTTACGATCGTCGGTTAGGTGTACCCATCGTTTTATTATGCCACGGACGGCTACGGTGTTGCGTAATCGGAATGCAATCCGTCTGTTAGTGGGAACGTTGCTTAGAGACTTTGTATTCGAAATTTAAGATCCTATTCATCCTACGTTTTATTGGTCAGACCTTTAACAAAATCGCTTTATTCCTAATCGAGCTGACAGCGATTATTTCCGCAATTTTTTACGCGTCGCTACGATGTGTATATTCTATTCCAGAATTACATAACACCGACCCTGGATAAATTTTGTAGAAACAATTCATTTCATATTATTTTCGGTTATTTTCAGTGTCGTTATTGATAATGAGTGATATTCGCACAGTTGAAAATTAAAACATTTTCAAATAATTCCTATTACTTCATGTTATCTGTGTTCCCTGAGTGTCAATGCTTTAAATTACATTCGTAGCCAGAATATAATATAATATACTAGAATATACGAAAATATAATATGATATACAGGGTGTCCCAAAATTCGTGTACTTCCCGGAAATGGGAGGTTCCTTGGGTCATTTGAAGCGACATTTTCCTGTACAAAAATGACGTCAGCGGCTTTGTTTAGGAGTTATTAACAAAAAACAGACCAATCAGAGCCAGAATCAATCCGCTGTAGCCGCGCTCTGATTGGTCCGTGTTTTTTGTTCATAACTCCTAAACAAAGCCGCCGACGTCATTTTTGTAAATGAAAATGTCGTTTCAAATGACCCAAGGAACTTCCCATTTCCGGGAAGTACACGAATTTTAGGACACCCTATATGTATTAAGACGTAGCAAAATGTTATACGAAAATGTAATATGATGTAGTAGAATATAGCAAAATATACGAAAATACAATATGATATACATACTAAGATATAGCCAAACATTGTATACGAAAATATAATATGATGTACAAGAAAGCAGCAAAAGATACGAAAATATAATGA
Organism: Lasioglossum vierecki; assembly: GCA_028455595.1. Classification (NCBI taxonomy): domain Eukaryota; kingdom Metazoa; phylum Arthropoda; class Insecta; order Hymenoptera; family Halictidae; genus Lasioglossum; species Lasioglossum vierecki. The sequence continues at coordinate 5,632,354 of CM052336.1, read as the reverse complement.
TATACTAGAATATAGTAAAACATATACGAAAATACAATACGATATACATACTAAGATATATCAAAACATTGTATACGAAAATATAATATGATGTACAAGAATGTAGCAAAATATACGAAAATATAATGTGACGTTCAAGAATATAACAAAATATAAGATGATATAGTAGAATGTAGCAAAATATACGTAAATATAGTATGATATACTAAAATAGAAGTTGACTGGAATATGGTAGGAGATAGTAAAATATAGCATAATATGAAAGAGAACCGGGTGTATTTGTCGTGCCGTGGCTCTAATAATTCGATCACGCGCTGACATTCAGCCGACCTTTTGAAAATGTTCAACAATCACACTTTATTTATCCGTTCGGCGCGCCAGTGATCAGGTTACGTATTGTTGTTTACGGAGAGACCGGGCTAGGATGCATCGTACCATATATGCATTAGCGACAGGACATCAGGCTCTCTTCGACGCGATGATTCATGGGAACACGCCGAGAACACGAATTAATGAGCTTTCCCGGGGACTTCGTTAATAGTGCGAGTCGGGTTTTCCGCGATCACGATCAACGGCGGACAGTTACAAAGGTCGTTTGAGAATTAATTGTGGCCACATAAACATTCGCACCGGATTGTGAAACACGGTGTAACGAACGACTCTCTTTGGCTGGGACATTTATCGTTCTCTCTCTCACTCTCTTCATCTCTCTCCCTTCCTCGACTCCGGTGCGACATTCATTAAAATCATATTAAAATTAATGCGCGTAGAACCAGTAGCAAGGGATAAGCAACACACGTTTAATCACATGTTCGGAGGATGTTTATTAACCGGACGAAAATCCTCGCCAGAAAGGATTCTCTATTTGCTCCGCAACCCTCGATTCGCAACGTGTAATTACGAGACGTGATCACCGATCCGCGGGCTTCCCAGAATTCGTTTGGATACGGAAACCGTCGGCGAAACCGTTCCGTGGATTTATCAAGCCAATAAAATCAATGAAACGCTGCCGGCGGGCCTAACGGGCCGATTTCAATTACTAGGGATCCAAATAACAGGCATCAAAGTTCGTTAGCCGTAACAATTACATTAGCCGGCCTACAAACAATCCCCGCTGAATTATTATAATAATATAATACTGACGAATTCTTACGTGATTCGAGTCTACCGACGCTCGGAACAGGTTCTCGAACAGAAGTGATTCTGATTTTACCGAAAACCGTCCATCCGGGCAAACAGATTTTATCTGCTCTGCATCGATTCGACGAAGCAGAAGTCGAATCAAAATATATTTCTTCTTTCAGTAGTTTGAATAGCCCGGAGATAAATACAAGTGGTCTGCATCGAGATTGCAAGATGTTCCACAAACTTTGTCTTAACTATCTTAAAATTCTATATTTATTGTGTATTTAATAAATTTCTAAATGGTCTGTGTTAAGTACACAATAAATTTTGAATTTTAAGATAGTTAAAACAAAGTCTTTGGAAAATGTGTAGCACATTTCTAAGTATACTTAAGTAGTCTTAAAAAATTATAAATACACACATTTTCTTGTATCCGTAAGTTTTTTACGTACCACGACAGTCTAGTAATTATTAAAATAGCCTCTGTCATTGCATTTAATTAAATGATTTGATTCGTTGTGATACACGGTTTTAAATTTTAGTGAGAGCCAAGGGTGGCCAGGAACGCGTGGGAGATTTTCGTTACGAGACCGGTTTCGGATGGTAATTAATTTTCACTTTTCACACTCCACTTCTAATTGACAGGAACTACCGGGGAAAAATTCTGACACCGAAAACGTTCTACAGGTTTCGTTCCTATCGGAGAAAGTCGGCTAAATGGCTCTGTATAATCTCTGGGACCAGAGTAAAACAAGAATCGGTAGCTGTCTGTTTGAATCTTTTTGCTACAAGGTTCACGATTATCTGTTAACAACGATCGGGGTATTACGTTGCTGAAACATTGTACCCTTCGATGAATCTATATATTGATCCCTTGGTCAACAATTTTCGATGGGAGGAGCGGGAGGATCCCATTTACTGACCTCAGAAAATCCATCTCTTCTATTCGACTCAGCAACATGTAGAGATTATGTTCCCTATTTTTTCAGCCATAAATTTCGGACAGTTATGTGTGAACACATAAAACAATAGCGCTGTTCGTTTAAATGCATTTTTGCAATTAGCTAATATGATCCAAAAAACTATACTGGACCCATCAACTAGAAATTTTTAAATATTTTAAATTAGAAATAAATAAATATATAAAATATACAGGGTGTCCCAAAATTCGTGTACTTCCCGGAAATGGGAGGTTCCTTGGGTCATTTGAAGCGACAGTTTCCTTTACAAAAATGACGTCAGCGGCTTTGTTTAGGAGTTATTAAGGGAAAACACGGACTAATCAGAGCGCGGCTACAGCGGATTGATTCTGGCTCGGCTAATGGCACCGCCACGCTAAGCGGGACCTGTCGCTGAGTCATACTCCGTTCGCTATAGCTGCACTCTGATTGGTCCGTGTTTTTCCTTAATAACTCCTAAACAAAGCTGCCGACGTCATTTTTGTAAAGGAAAATGTCGCTTCAAATGACCCAAGGACCCTCCCATTTCCGGGAAGTACACGAATTTTGGGACACCCTGTATAGAAATAAATAAATATATAGAATATATAGAATATTTTTTAAATCTATATAAATTAAAATAAAATGCTGTTCGTTGATAAGAGCGTCACTTGATAACGGCTGAACCAATTCACGATCACGAACTTTATTGGAATTTGGACAGGACAGCGTCTGTCGGGTCATCTAGTTGTAATATAAGAAACCTGTGGTGGTAGTAACTTTAATGTTGATCGAACTTCTGTGGTCGACAATTAACTGGAGGCCTTCTAAATCGTTTCGCAACAGTGTTGATCGTTAACGTTTTAATAGCAAACAGTGTACCCGTCGCTATCAATGAGGCGCACGAAGACGAACTTACCCGACATCAGGTTGCACAACGCTAATTACGTTATCTGGTACGCATGGCGTTTACACGGGGTTCAGCCGGTTTAGCTAGAGTTTCGTCACAGAAGGATGAGACCTAACGCATTCCTGTTTATTATCTAATTTGTCGATGGTTCGGTTTCTGTCGGGGCTCACGTGCCCTGGGCCCTGTTTCGTCAGACGAGCGTCTGTTCGTCTCGTCAGAAAAGCCGGAGAACACGCGTCAAGTAACCTTACACGTGATGACCATCCGCGGCTTCATCCAAGATCCAGGGAAGGTAAGTCAATCGTCCATCGTTACGTAAAACTTCTAACACACTATCGTTGCCCTCACGAAATCCCTGACTGGTAACATTTTAACCATTTCTTCGTACCGAGATCTACGTAGACGCACACGGATCCGGATCGTAGAATTTACAATGTTGGAATAATTATAAGATACTTCACTTATTTATATAGTCGACGAGGCATCTAATACTCTCAACGAAAATATCTCCGTTGTTCTTAGTAATATGAAAAAATGTTTTGTCCAGTGGGACAATTATTGTGACGGAAAAGTTTTCTTTCTCCAAGTCATATTTTTCGATGTTTCAGGACCATCATAATTTTTACTAGAGCACGGTAGCCACGAAGAATAACTCCTTCCAATGTTATTTGAAGATCAACATGATTATTATACCTGGTTGAAATTGTCTTTTCATTAGCAATAATGTTGCAATAATCAAAATACGTCGTCGTCTTTAAAAACAAAAAACGTAAAAAATTTTTGAACGATATAAAATTGATTCTTGAACTAAGAATTATTTATTTCCGAATTAGTGTTTAATACAATGTTTACGGAATGAATTATACGCATATGATTTTCGTTATTGTACCGAGTGCAGCAAAATTAATTGGGAGTCTGCAAAGTGCGAGGAGGTTGAAGAATTGGACAGTTTGTCCAGGTGTGATCTGGATCCTAAGTTCGGGGGATCCCATTATACCAGAGACTTCGGTGTTTTGTTCTTTTCTAGAGCTGCCCCGACACGCAAATTCCTTTTTGTTGTAGAATGAGCTCACGTTCTGTTAACCCTTTTTCTGCGAACAACCACTTTCGTGTTCATTCACCGGGAATTCGAGACTCGGCTTGAATTCTCGTGTGACGGTGCGAGGTATAATCGCGACCTTGAGGCATTACAGGCTTCCCTTTGGATACTCGGATACGAGAGACGGCGACCTGCAAATCTAATCAATGCGTTTTTACCTGGAACGAAGTACTACGTGGTACGCCGTTCCCAGAACTAATGTGAGAGGTACGCTCTAGATAGCGGGAATTCTCGGTCGTTATCGTTAATCCTATAGTACACAGGGAACAGTGTGTTGCCAGTGCGTCAAATTTCCTTGTCGAGTTTATCAGGAAAACTAAGACAATCTTTCTCTCGTGTAAAATACATTTATTTTCGACTTTAAACTACCTACGATGCTTTCAAGCTTTATGACAACGATACTGATCACTCATTTTAGACTTGTTGAAATTGAAGAGTAGTCTAATTTCAACCAGTACTGCTCGGATGTTACGGATTGAAACAATCAATTTTTCAATGAAAATCTAGCAAAGTACATTGAAGTATTTGTGTTTTCAAATTACAGATGCTCAGCACTCTAGGAAACATTATTCGTCACACTGTTCAATAATATGTTTCTAACAACTTGATCACCTTGCTGTATCATAAAATTCTTTTAGTTAATGATATTGATCGGCTGTGAAATTTATTTTGAGCTTTGCAGTGTTGTTGGAAGGTGTCCACAAATAATTAAATCTTTTGTAAAAATGAAAATAAGACATCTGAATCTTGTAAATTAAATATCTATTTAATAAATGTAATATCTGTGTATATAACTGTATCTTCACGAAGTGTTATTATGACAATATTTTTTTTCTTAATGAGCTATCCTAGACGATAGTTGAGGTAATAAGAATCGAAGTTGAATCCGATTGTTGCAACAGAATCGGTTCGAAATAATTTGTCAGTGAGGTTGAATATAAATTTTGGATCATCAGTTAATTAAATGGTTTGATGTTGTTTGTTGCAGATTGACGTGCACCGAGCCCTACTTCGTCAGCGAAGGCTTGTACAGCGGAGCAGAGGAGCTCGAGAATACGCGCGAGGTAACCCTACACGTGATGACCATCGGCGGCTTCATCGAAGAACCGGGGAAGGTAAATCATTCGTCCACCGTTACGCAAACATTTTCTTTTCATCGCGCTGATCGGCGAGGTGAAATTGCACCTGCAAAAGCAACCTCGCTGCTGGCCGCGATGCGCCGCTAATGCTCCTCCACTATTTTGTTACCGTTGCAAAATTGAGCGGTGCGACCAGAATGACACGCGTCAAGTTGAACGTAAATTTACATGCATAATCAAATAATTTTAAATTCATTCTTATATCCCAGTATTCAAAGTATTTCGCGAAGAATAATTGCATAATACCCGATCTCGATTCATTTCGAAGCGTGAAGCATCTACTTTAAGAATCTCTCCTTAGTCACTTTCTACGATGTTTGTGCATTATGCAGCAGTACAAAAAGGAGCACATGTCTTACTTTTATTTTAAAAATTTGGCAAATTCAATGCTTCCACGAGGAGTAGAACATTTCTCAGATCTAAACCTACCGTAGATTTGAAGGTTGAAGCTTCTTTAAAATGACCTCTCGAAATTTTTCCTAGTTCGATATTTTTAACCGTTCTATTGAATTTTCAAAAGTACCATTTCCTATTAGCTTACAATTAGGTACAAACGTCGTTTTCCTCAAACGTTTAGTACATAAAAAAATAAGGGTTACTGTTCAAAATAAATCGTTCAAAGTTCTTGAATAATTTCACAATATTAAAAAAAAAGAAACTCCCAAAATTCGGTTTCCTTGTCCTCCTGATTGAGAACAACTTCTTCAATAACAGAGCTTTTTGAACGATTCAAAGACCAACACTAAAATAATTTCATACAGCAGTAGAGATTCTAGTTACTGCTAAAATGAGAAAAAGACAACGCAGCGATAAAGCTAAATTAACAGTCAGATTTATTCTAATTCGCTGTTGCAATTTGGAAGATATTTTTGAACGTTAGTGTACGCACGGTATGCTCGCACGTAAGAGCGAGCCGAAAGCGCATCGTGCGATCGCAGGCCGCCATAACCTTTTATCAGTTATCTAATTAGCCGTTGTATTTAATTAACGATCCGACGAGAGGGCTGAATGATAGCGGCGGCAGCGTGCGAGACCGACGAACGGTTCTGCCTGGTCGTACGTAATTTTAATCGGTGCACACGACAGATAACGAAGGGTCGAGAGATGAACTTCAGCTTCCGCGAGCTAGCAATTAGTCGTGTTTTTATTTATACAAGCGTTTTGTTGCATCGTCGAGGGAAAAAAAGAAGACTATAGTTTGTCCCATCGTCGTTCAGTAGAGCATTTGCCTGAAAAAGTTGACCAAAACACAATTTTTCAAGTCTTGCGTACGATGAATGATTTTTGGTTCTCTGCTCTACTAGAATATATTAACAATAGTGTATCAGGTTTTTTTCATGCACCGTTATTATGCATTGTACGTAAACACTTTTGTAGTACTCATTTTTCTCTTTGATCGTTTATATGTGTCGAAGATGTTGCATTAATTTTTTCTTTACAGAGACTTTGCAGCAATTTTCACTTCCTCGTTGTTTGTTTGTTTATAATCATTCAAGTTTTAAGGTGACCTATTACTTACCGCGTTAGTTCGCATTTGTAGAATTTTCAAGAAAGAAATTTTTACATTTCTGTTGACATTGCGAAAAGAATTGGCTGCCAAGATGTGCCAATACGGCTTTTACACACACTGAAAAAGTCCAATAGTTGATAATGTGGCAACGAATGTTTCCAAAACAGTTAATCGGTATTTAGTTATCTATAAATCCTAATACAATAAATTATAAAACATTTTTTCTTCATAAAAACTTATGGTCAACTTGACTTTTTAAATGCCACTGCGTATTTGGTATTACACATCGTTGTAGTTGACGTCAAGACGAATCCAATGATTCGCTACACGCATGCAAGCATGTCTTAAAATAATGCTAAAATAGTTTTGGCCAAATTCTCGGGATGAATTTCTTTCAAGGGAGTTTCGTCGTTAAGAAAGTACAATTAGAATCGAGTTACACGATCAGTTTCCAGTAATTATTACTGGTAAATAAAATTTCACCGATTCATTTCGAAGGCGCATCACGCGGCTCGGTGCAATATCTTTTTGTTTCTGCGGCCGACAGGATTTCAAACAGTTTGCTCCTTGAATAATGGTATTTACCGATCAACAGCAGTCTCGCGAGAAGGATATTTTTTCGTGAAAGCACTTTTTCCTCCCGTTCGCCCGTGTTGCGATTAACGAGTCAAGAAACTGGTTCGCATCGCGGTTCGCACACCTCATTACCTAGCCGAGGGGATCGAGCATTTTATTTCTGTCTATAGCCTGCGATAGTTGTTATAATTGCTTGTCCCTTACACGTGATTTATGAACGCCCTGCTAAACGCTGCCTGTTCAACGGCTAATTCTATTCCTGATTGCTACTGTATACTTCCGCAGAACTCGCCTCAGAACGAAATTCAACGTGTTCTTATGCAATTGCAAATCAATTTAAATGAACCCAACATTTCTACGCTTTTTACCACGTTTTTATTTTTTTCAATATATATTTACTGCCTTCTGATAAAATTAGTTACACCTGCTACCTTTCTACATTTTTATAGACGAATTCGAGTTGAAACGAGTAACAAAGTTGCAAAGATTGGTACCTGTAACCTGCTAGCTTTCTGACTGATTTAATCAGTCATCCAATTCCAAAACCATGAATTTAATAACACCGCTCTTAGATTCTCCTAATGCATTTTTTCTTAAATTTATACGATCAGCAATGTAATTGTTATACATTATAAGGTTGGTGCAACTGTCTGATTTTAGAATGAAAATCTAACGAATCCATTCGATGTAGAAATACTATTACAGTGCACAAGTTTATTATACATTATTTTAAAGTACAGAACTGATCTTCGAGGTGCTGTTCCCAGTTTTTATTGATACAGTTAATTTCTATTTTAAATATAATTTATCTCGATTTCAATCGTTGTGATTTTTAGTCAAAATGTGATGGAAGGGGAAATTGTTTCGTTAATAGAATGAACTGAAAAGTAAAGATAGTCTTATACACGATGAACGTTAACAGCCAAATTATTCACTTTCCACTAATGAAGTTTCGTTGACACAATAGGTTAATCTCTCATAATGGTGGGTGATCGATAATTTTCATTTCGAAAAGGGTTGTGCTCGCTCGTCGTCACTGTTCGAAATCGGCCATTTAAACCTAATAATTTTGTTGTTCGATTGTCTATTTGCTATTGCCGACAGTGTCGACAAATGACGTTGTCAACGAACCATCGGAGTCGAGTTTTCCCTGTGCATCGTTCCGCGCAATTCCGCATGGGACTCGTTTGAGCGAAAAATTGGATATTCGATCGCATCTTTCGCTAATTACAGGAACAGCGTTAATGGAGGACTCCTGCCGTCTTTTTGCCAAAGAGTTGTCTACGGTTAATCTCAATTAACCGTTGCTAGTCAGCGTTCGCAAGCAGATGAAAGATTGATCGACCACATACTGCGGTCGCATCGGCGTTCCGGCGTGTCGACTGGTTGAACAGGCGGTTCGGGACACTGTTTAACGAGCGTACTACCGAACACCGAACATAATATTATAATTACAGCGACTGATGCGCCGATAGTTTCGCCGATTCCGCGTCCGTGGCTAATAGAACTCCGCGCGGTGTCAAAATAGAGGGAAACCGGTTCCCTTTCTCTCTCTCTTTTTCTCTGTCCGTGTATGTGTATTCGCGCTGGAACATTTCTCAGCTGAGAAACGTCTGTTACTACCGATGACGTGGAAAACAGACGTACCACTGCCACGTAGATTACAGTAAATTGCAGCAGGTGTTTATAATACTCGGCCGATTCGATCCTCGTCGAAACGCGGATGCGTGTCGCGAGCGAAGAGAACGATTGCTGACGGATCCCGTCGCTGCTATTGCTTCGAACCAAGCAAAAAATCAGAGTGGTTTGTCAGTTATAAAATTATACCTGCCTCCCTGCCCCCCTCCTTCTTCGATACAGCCAGACACAGATTTTTTTCACTTCGGTAAGGTACAGTCTTGTCGATTGAATTTTATATCCGCTGGCAACGGATTTATCGTTTGAGGGAATTCATCTTTGCCGCTCTTGACACATCGAGTGTTGCGATCTCGATGGAAACGCTTCGTTAGCGACCGATACAAGTGATTCTCGTTTTGCTAAAAATCATTAGCCACCTGACTTGTGTCTTTTTTTTTATTTTTTGGTCTATTGAATTGCTGGCTGGAGGAGTGCAGCCAGAACGTGGAAATCGATGAAAATATTGTATTAATTATAATAATTAGAGAAAGTAATTCTTATAATTAGAAATTATTCAATGAATTTCTTTATTCCAGCACGTATTCTCACAAAAATTGTGAAAAATGTAAATAAATTCAATGAAATTAAATCTCGATCGAAAAGGTAATATAAAGTTTTGTGATTTCGGAGCAAGGTTCGGTCATTAAAGACAGCAGCAAGTTTGCAAATTGATTGAACTCAACGTTTCGATCCCTGTTAAATTAATTTGCAAACTTGCTGGTGTCTTTAATGATCGAGCCTTGCGCCGAAATCACAAATTTATTTTGTAAATAAGTTCAGTCTTGTAATTTTTATAAAACAATGTTTATCCACAAATTTTGTGTTAATATCGAAGGATCCAGTTCAAGGAACCTTCGGTATAATGATTGAAGGATTAAAGACTACTGTACAAGAAGTTCGAAGAGAATCGATGGCAGGCGACAACGTAGTTCACCCTTGACTTCGTTCAGAGCACGTTAACATTAACATAAAATTGCCGTGATAAAGCGAGGAAAGTATCGCGTCGTTGTCGTGGGATTTTTGCGTTTCGCGGAGGGAAACTTAATTAACGGACTCGATTACTGTCACTCGATATCTAAATGGGCACGGAGACAAGCGGCATAGATAAACGCGAGTTAACCGCAACGCGTTCCGCTTTTCCTCTCGCGTATCCAATTAAGATAGTCGCGGATATTTACTTGATATGTGATTTTCAAAGTTTCTCAAAGTTTCAAAGACTTCTGGAGAACATATACAGAGAATCTGCCTGTACGTCAGTAACGTATTTATCAATTGACTGTCACGTTACTCGTACGTGGTTGACACATACCGTTGATAATTAAAAATTTAAATTCCCACATAATATATTTTTGTCAACAAAACTTTATTAGATTTTAGTAACCGTGAAACCGATTGACGTTATCAATGCAATAAATTGCTAGGAAATTATTAAAGGTAGAACAAATTATGTTTTTTTTCCAAGTAGGGTTGCAAGCAACCCTTTCAGTGATTTCATTAATAATGCTGCGAAAATCCAACTACGTAATTATTCACAGTGAATTTATATATTTCATCCTTTTCTAAGTTTGTGACCTTAAATGACCTTGAGTAACCTTGAATGACTATATCATTGAAAATGTTTCGCGAAGAGCTATAAGCATAGGGGTTCAGAAATATGTGTTTCGATTTAAAAAAACTAGGTTGACCTTCAAATCTTCTACGTAACGTGCCCCTCGATTTCTTTCTACCTCAAACAAATGTAGAAGTTATTCAGGTGGCTTGTCTTGTATATTGACATTGTCGAATACTATCAACTTTTCTACTCTTCGAAATACTACTGGCTCGTTTATTGCGATAAGTGCATAAAATCCGCAGTCCAATCCAATGAATCATTGCCGGTACATTTACTAATACTTTTACAGAATGCTAATCTCGAGGTACATTCAAGACTGTGTGGGCACTGTTAAAGAAACAAATGTCTGATAACAAAGTGATTCTTATCGCTCGGCTAAACTGTTTTATGTCCACGAAGTGTTTCTCGACAGAGTGCAGTCTGTCAGGCACTCGCGTCTAATCCGGTGCATTTTTCGAGCATGCAAAGCAAACCATGCGTCGTCGTCGGATTGTAAAAGCTGTCGACGTGCCAATTGGAAGATGCTTCCGTGTTGCGTCTTCACTGCCGGGCAACAATGCTTTCCCCGGCCGTGGCATGCATTATTCAACGCACCAGGAAAACCGCTTCCAGCAGCCTCGGAGAGGCAGCCTCTTCATCGGCGAACCGTCTAACGCTTCTTTTTATTTTTATCTCTTTGTCGACTTACCAACACCAATCGCGTTCCAAAAGAATACACAGAAAACCCCACAGACTAATTATTCCTCGCATTCTCGGGGAAATAAGACCTTTTGCAATGGCGTTCGCAACCTGCTGGATTTATCTTCGACAAGAACTGTTCGTCAACTACTCCATTTTAGCATGCTCACTGTACCGTGCATCAGTACCGAATAATGTTTATTTAACTCTTATGTCAATGATTCGGTACCTGACTGCTTACTTTCAATTTGCCTTTACTGTTTTTCTTTTTTTTGTACGGTTCGTGTTGGCAACTATGTAAATTCTGCTTACTTGGATAATCATAAATTAACTTTGCTGTTTAACTATAAAAATCAAAGGAAAGTATGGAAATGTATTTCTCTTAAGATCAGGAAAGTTTGCACACTTTTGAATATTACATAGCTGGAACTTACTTACACATCAATTTGAAAATCATAATGAATTTTGGAATTTTATTTCGAAATAAGTCTTCTTCAGACCTTTTGAAGAAATAGCCAAGAACGTGAGCGGTTGTCCTCGGATTAGACGTGGGGGAATGAATCTTAGAAAGGAAATATAAAAAAAATTTTAAAAAAGACTTTTTGAAGACTATAATAATCAGAGAGCTCTTAACACATTGGAACACTGTCTGAAATTCATGGTTGCTTTCAGATTCCGAAAACAAATTTTTCGGGGCTTTTATAAGTATATAAAAATTAAAGAGAGTTTTTCAAGGTAAAAAATTCGAACAGTTTCGAACGTTATCTTAAAACAACTCGCTATAGTTCACGGAAGCTTGGATAATTCGATCGCAAGGATCTTGCCAGTGTGTAAATCCGTTTGCAGTCTTTTCGAAATGAGAAATATCGAAGCGAAGTCCGAGATTGGAGAAAGCGTGTTAAGATTCGTTAGGAAATTGACAGATTTGAAGTGTCGACGGCGACGATGCGTGTCGAGGCGCATTTCAGATAGGCAGTCTATCAGGGAATTCATTTGGTAAGGAAAGAACGGCGGTATGCGCAGGTGTACGTGGCGAACGTAAATGCGTTTACTCAAGATCTTCCGCCATTAAGTTTCTTTCCTCCTTGCCCGGTTTTCTCATCGTCCAAACATGTCCCGATGTGAGTGTTGACCTCGGTGGTTACTGGGAACCCATCGAGACAAACGCGCGCGCTGTTAGAGCTATCTATGGTGTGCCTGTGCGGACGGTTTTTAGGATCGGAAAGAATTGACGCTTAACCCCACGTTGGGAAAGTTGTGTCGTCGTCATCGATCGCAGAAAACATAGTGGACTGTTGCGTGTACTACATTAATGCAATTCGCTTCTTTTCAGAAGAGCCTGCACCGTAACAGCGAACCGAAGACCGTTCTTGCCCCATTTAATCGCTATTCACGGAATTCTTTGTCGTCGAATGTTAATGCCTCCGCAATCATCCTTCTCGTTATAGGTGTAACTTTAAAGGTGACCTGCGGTTATCTCAGGGCTCTTCGAAAACGAAATTATAGGATTCAGAAATTAAATAAAAATAGTTTAACTGTTCTATTTCAATAGAATTTGTCGAATGTTTCAAATTACTGTCAAAAATCATTTACCTGTCAAAGAATTGTTAATAACAATTTTGCTGCATCGATTGCAAGAAATAGAAACTAAATGGAATGTAATTCCTTTCTTTAATAATTTTAATAGAAGAAAAATCATATATTGACGTCGACAATTAAAAAAATGTTTCAACAATTTTTTATTTCATCTATTCAATTTTTCTACGAATGCATAAAGATCCGCAGTCTAATTATTAAGTTCTCTTATTTTACCATGACTTACCGTGTTTGCTAGAATGGTGTTGGAGAAAATCCTAAAGAAATTGTTTCTAGCGTAGGTATATTTTTCTCAATTTCATAATATAAATTGTAAGTATTATCGTTAATTCACGGTGGTTTATGAAAATTCGCACGGTAAGAGGATTTAATTTTACGTAACATTTTCTCGAGTCGAAGTATGATGTATTCAGTGTTGACGAGACGTTCTGCGTGTTCCGAGTCGCCGCTAAAAATCGATTACCCGATTTGCGCGAGTGTGACGCTTGTAAACGGTAGCATAAGTGGTTCGGTTAATCAGGCGATGGATTTTTAAGGCTGGCACGAACGGGAACGAGTGTTTGTGTTCCATGAAAACAGCGTGTCGCAAGCGGAACGTTGTAGACGACGACGACGACGTTCAGAACGATCATCGGCCAATTCCTAGACACGGCAACGAGCATAAATTATTCAGGCGATGTAGCAAAAGCGATTAATTTTATTGGCCGACGTCCCGGATATGGCTCGTCTGTACCCGTCACCGTCGCTTTGTTGCAACGTCGTATCCTATGCTCGGTGTTCCTCAATTATGCGCGGGCCCGGCTAACACCTTATTAATGTTGGTGGTTGCACGAGAACCGGCCACGGGAAAATTGCGCAAAACGCTAGGGGAACGTGTCGGGCTTTTCTCGTCGTCGGATCGGTAATGTGGGCCCGCGTAGGAAGCGGAATCTTTCGTGTAATTATGCGAGAGCGCAAACATCTGCGCATTGATTGAAAAAGTTATTTCGCGAACGAGTCGAGTAACACGATTTTTCACGCGAGACATCGCAAAGATAACTCATTTTGAAATTTGGAAATGTTTCTAGCGTGGACCGTCTGATCATGACTGTCTACTTCCACTTGTTGCCAAAACATTAGGCTGCGCTCGAAGATTTATTTCAACGTATTATTATTAATTATTTATTTAACAATATCGGTTTATTTTTATCAAGCATTCAACGCCGTTCAATATATTTTATGGCCAAGGCTTCTACTCACACAGTACTTGTTCCGAAGTTCGAAAATGTTTCGAGGACATCTCACTGTCTGATCATGACTGTCCACTTCCACTTATTTCCAAAACTATGTTAGATTGCGCACGAAAGATTTGTTAGTTTCTTGGACAAGAATGTCAACGTACCGACCACATCAAAATTATATTATTCTGTTCCTCAGATTGCAAACGAATAATTTAGCTATTTGTGTAACGATATAGTTTTCTTTTCTCTCATTATTTGACGATTCGATTCTACCGCTGTTAGTGAAATGACCAGTTTCAGGTTTTTATTTTAGAATTATTGGAATTACACCAATTAATTCAATAGATTTCTTACTCGTTAATGTACTATGATAAACATTGCACGGTAATGACTTCATTGCTGTTAATTTTAGAAGGCATACTTGCCAATTTTAATGTTCGATAATTTTAGTGCTAATTTTACGTCAATACCTAGATAGTTACTTACAATTTCTCCTTAAAATTTGTTGAATGTTCTGATTGACAAATCGAAAAATTGGAGGCAGAGATATCAGCATTACAACTATAAAGTATAATGTTAACGAACGTCGTAGAAAGCTTGAGTATTGACATAAGAATTTATGAGAGCTTATTCATTGGCTTAACCTGAAAATGTTCATAGTATAATATATGTACATAAGGCAGAGTAAAACTAAATACAAAACATTAAGTTTCGATATACAGAACACACAGTCCGAATCGAAGAGTTCGACATCGAACTCGAAGCAGTGACATAATATTCTTTATTAGCGATAATTATTTTCACAGGGATATATTTTTTGTTCTTCACTGGTTCTGGGGAAAGATCAAGTTATTCGAGTGAAAGTGCAGCGAGCACGGATCATTTATAAAATCGACTAAACAATCTCTCAAAAGTTATGGAATCGCGAAACGACTTACCGCGGCGAAATCGTTAAGTTAAATCGAGCATACGCACGTTCAAGCCGGGCGCTAATATTCCAGCGACACTTAATTACGTAATAACGGCTGTAAAACATCGTAATTAGCATCCGGCTGGGTAATTAGCAACGGAACACGTGCGATACGTTTCGATTGCCACGTTGTACACCAATCGAAAGAAAAGAGAAAAGTAATGCGGCGAGAGGCGGCTGTTGCACGATCGGGCTGCAATCGACCCGAAGTTAGAAAAACGGAATTAATCGGTGCGGAGGTGAGAATTTCGAGCGAGTCGTGCCAGTTATAGTCGGGGAACGTTCAATCTAATAACCTTTCCAAGATTTCAGTATTCGGCAGCTCGAATTTGTCATGTTTGATTATAACTCGATAACTGTCCATTATCGAGCTTTCTGCCCATTACATCTTTTGTTCAGTAGATCACAAGCTACAACATACGAAAAATCCAACTAATTTTACCGGGATAGATGTTCTTTATAGAAACAAATTCAAGAACATCGTGATTGAATGAACTTCAGCACAAAACGCATTAAGAGACAGAAACCCGTGAAACACGAGGAGGCTTTCAGCGATATCACGACAGGCGGATTGGAAATTGATGTTCGCCGATTTCTTTCTCGAACAGCGAGCATAAAGCCGACGATGTTCATCGAGGTTTTCCACGGAAGGGACGCAAGTATGTTCGTTGTGCGTACAGTCGTGTAACGACCCGGCGTTGACGTGGCCGCCGCAATAAAAGGCGTTACACGATTTCGTGTTAGCCATTCGTGTTGGTCAGAGTTCAAATCGAGCCGGAAGAGATAGCGCCGGCAACGTTGATAAATCGTCGCGGTAAACCGCGATAAACGCTCTCGCTGCCTTCGTCTTTCTCTTGTCCGCCCTCTCGGTATCGCGCGCACGTAGAGACCGCAGATTTGGTAAACAAATTATTCGCGATGCAGAAGTCTCGAAAAGCTCTCTTTCTCTCTTTCCCCCTCTCTCCCTCTCGCGCCAGAAACAGCCAATTGCGCTTCGGCAGCCGCCGCACCGCGCCGGGGCTCTGCGGTTTCGCGAGATAATCATTTCGCGAGATCACTCCGCCGAATGACAAAATAACACCGGCGAAATTTTTATGAGCTCCGTATCGTCCGCACCGGTCGTAATAACGCTCGTTGGCGCGAACCCCGGCGAATCTAACACTTTCCTTTTCCTTCTGTGTCTCTCTTTCTCTTTGCGATTGCGTTCCGTCGTTCTCTTCTGGAAGAAACGACGTCCAGTCCCGTCGGGGAATACGTTCGACAATGACCATGGCGGAAGATTCTTAAAAATAATCATTTCCAATTATACGCTACACATCTGAGTTTCGCGGACCCAGGAATGAAAATATAATATAATATATATTTACCTAATTAATATTTTAATACTTACCTATATTCTATATGTACACGTCCAATAACCTACACCTTACCATTACCTTAACCTAAAAGAAGAAAATCTGAAAAGAAAAAGAAAAAGCAAACATTATTATTTGACAGAAAAAATATTTTTGTTATGAACTAAACCTATATGTCAATAATACTTACCTTTGTTTATAAAGTTACCTATGTTTATACCTACTTATATATAATACTTACCTATATTCGCATACATTTATATATGTTTAATACTACATATACTGATAGCCAAGAACATGTTGTGGTTGCTTCGGATCACACATGGGGGAATGAATCTCAGACAGGGCCTTCTCCCATGTCCCGAGTTAATGTTTGGAAAAAAAAAGGAATGAAAATATAATATGAATACAATTGTGTACATCCGTGGCAAAGTTGGGCATTAATGGATTAAAATTTTAACCAAGATTGATTGATTAATGTGTACGATTGATAAAGGTAATCATTGAAAAATGGACAATTGATTTGATCGATTTACACGGTCATAAGTATAATACATATATACATACATTATAATAAGAAGGGAGAGAGAGACGTATTTCCTATTTCCAGTTAATCATTAATCAATTATCCGATTGACGATTACAATTCACCTGAATGGAATCGTTAACCACAATTAATGACTAAAGTAGGAGTTTAATCGTTAATTGCAATTAACGATTGAAGTAGACATTTATTCGTCAATCATAATAGAAAGAAAAGATTGTTAATCTCCATTCAGGTAATTTTTGTGAATTATCATAATTGACAAGTTTCCCAGTTGAACGGTTAAATATATAAACCCTGAAATTTGCTAAAGAAGACGATTAAAATACAGAACAAAGAGCTACAGTAAGAGAACTAAATAAATGAGACACGATAGAGATAAAGATAACAATTACGAAAAAGCGAACACTCGAGAGGTAGGACCGTTGTAACTGAAGCATGAAAGAGGTTGTAATGATGATATAAGTAAAAATAATAAGACACGGGAGTGCAGCTGTAAAATCTGACTACTAATCACACTCCAGGCATTTCAGTTTTTCCTCCGGTTGGTTTTTGCTCGGTTCCATGTCGTGTCAGGTGCGTCGACGCCGGCGATCCGATTCATGCGATCCACGAGACCACTGGTAAAATCGATCTCTCGACTATTACGCCATTACGAACACATCGGGACCATATTTCCAAGGACTTAATAACAGCGATCACGGGACAACACCTATGGAACGTACACGGGAAACGTGTACGAACGGTGCACTCATTTTTCTCAGCTCCGGACAAGATCTATCGCATCCTGCTGCCGACATAGTCGAAACTAAACTGCACCATCAGGAACCAATGTATTTAGTACTCTCTCTGCATTTGCTTGTTACTATGTACTGCTACCTCTTATCAGTATCTGTGACAGAAAATAAGACAGCAGCGTGGAACAGCATTTTTATTTAGCTAATACACTGATCCTATTTAATTTTTGTGAAATTGCCGATGTTATAATTTGCCGATCGCTAAATTGTTATAATTTTCGAAAGAAAAATTCTAAAATAAGATATCTTGGCTTATCTTAAAAATAAAAAAAATGTTAGTGTTCATTGCAGCACTTATCCTATTCAGTTGAAATTAATAATACATTGATGTTCTTAAACATTTAAATTTTTGTTGTGATTGAATTTAATATAGATCTGAAAATCGATGCTCTCCCTTATAAAACAATTCCCCGAAATTTGGAATACGAATTTTTCAAACTAAACTCTGACTGAAAAATGTATCGCCAACATTGCAATAATATATGATGGGTACACCAAATTAAAAAACTTCTATCTGCTTCATAAAACTGTCAGCTTCTAATTTGTGAATATTTTTATGCTTCTTTCTCGAATTAAGCTAATAAATAATATTATATTAGAATTATTTTCGACAGCAAACCAAGGCAGCATTCATTTTGACACGAGTACACACAGAAAACGGTTGGTTAAAGTCTGCAAATTGTGTTCGCAGTGTCCACGACAGGTACACGTTCACTCTAGTGAATAATAAATCGATTTATTCGCGGTGCCTGTCTGAGAAAAATAGTCTCACTCAGTAAAAACTGTTATTAACGCAGCGACGACGCGTATCGAGCGAGAGTTTTTCTTAGAGAATTCGTGTCTTTGTCAAATAAATTAATGCGGAGTACACGGACAACAAACTGCCTGTAATTTACCGCGCCGATCCGCTAATCAGTGTAACATAATTTTGTTCGAGCGGCGGGTACACCTGCTCCGTATATTAAATTATGAAAATCAGCTCGGACGCAATACGTTCAGCTGTTTCGCGTTTAAATTTTGCCGAGCAGGGACTCGCCTTATTCTGAAATCCGCCTATAAAGCGACTGATCCAGTCGAACGACACCGTATTTTCTGCTTAGACGCTGTAATCTCGCGATGATTTCGAGCGGGGCTTATCAGCTGCTATATTAATGACTGCCTTCTCGAGTCTAGCATTCTTTCCCGGAGTAATATCGAACGACATTGAGGTAAACCAGTTCACCGGTCAACAAGGTTAATTTATCATGTACAGCCGGATACAGGGTGTCGTATACTTTCTGTACAAAAAATAGCTTCTCTGCTTAGAGCACCGAGATATCCTTCCTAATGATCGGGGACCGATTCGCAGAAACTCACTGAGCAGGAAGATAGCAGTCGATAGAGGAAATGCTGAATGTCAACCGAAGTAATGTCCAAGTGGTTTATAGTCTTTTTCACCACTCGAAAAAGAAAACAGTTCTACGCACTGGACGCATCACGCAGTTACCAATAACTATACCGTGGATCTTTATGCATTTATAGCAAAATTGTGTAGAAGAAATCCAAAATTGTTGGAAAATTTCAACAATCGAAGATGACAATATTTGATTTTTCGGTAATTATTGCGATTGGCCATACTCCAATTTTGAAGAAATTTAAATATGTTATGCAGCAACACATTTTGAACAACTTTTTCCTTTTCCAATATTGCTAATACTGTATTGAATTTTCCGTATTCTATCACGCTCCGTGGTAACTCGTTTCAGTTCGTTTATTTAATTTACCGAGTATTTATTTAGGTTTATTCGAAATGGTTTATTATATTAGTGGTTCGCTTCTTGGTGCACCAGCGCGGCGGGACTTTCTAACAGTAAATCAAACCATAGCTTGACGTGTCCGCTGGATATAACAATAGAGAGGATTTTTTTACAACATACTCCCACTCTGACAGCTAAGAACTTGTACCAAACGCGCCCACGTGTCACGTGCTTCGGCAACCGAATTCGTCAGCTACGAGCACTTTGAAAAATTTACATTATCAACACCGTATACCGTAAAGGTACAATTGTTCAGATGGCGGTAAGTTTTATTTGAAATGTAAATAAGGAATAACTATTTGAAATCATTTATTTCGTATCGTTATCTTTAATACTATAATATGTACTGCACACACACACACACATTGCGGAATTATCGATTTAACAAAACTAGTTAAGTATTGGTTAACAGCACTAGTAAATTCTACAATTCAATATTTTTGTGACCTAACAATTGTTTAAAATCAATGTCTTCCTTAGACTTTAATTGCTTCATAAACAACCAAAATTGTACATGCTATCCAATCTTTCAACAAAGACTTCTTTTGTCTAATCTTCTATAAAATTTTAAAAAATAAAATTTAAAAATATTACATATTTGGTACCACATATGGAACTTATTCATTGATTGATTTAATATTGGTTTCTTAAAGAGACAATTTTATATATGAAAAAAAATGGTTGAAGCTTATTCTTCAGTCATTAAATGATAACGTATTAAGCCAGTTCACAGTTATATTTCACAAACTGAAACACAGTTGCCCGTTCCTAATATTATTCGATAAAAGAAGAAAGTGGGATCAAGCGGTGACAGAAAGTAGCTCGATGTTGCTTCAGACACAGGTTAATAATTTTTTACACGTTCCTCCGAGTAGATCTCCAAATAGCCGGGGCGCGTAAACCGATCGAAACCTAATCGATCAAGGGCTCGCCTGTAGGCGTTAATAATATTAATTTCGCTGTTTCCGATCTCGCGAGGTGATCGGCGAGCGGTCAATTATAATTTTCGTATCGCGGCAGCCATTTCATTATACCGATCGCGGTCGCAGCGCGTGTGCACTTACCTTTCATTAGCCCTCGAACGGTCGCGAGAGCGGAAAAAGGTACGCGCCGACGGACGCGCGCCCATGGAAAACAGTTCTGGTAATTGAATTTTGAATTACGATGTCTCGTCACTCACGTACCCGGTATTAAAATTTAATATCTTGCCCGTCCCGTGCTTTCGAGGCGGAAACAAAAAGAGGAAATCGCCGCACCACACCACACCGCCCTGTGCCCGGCCCCGGTCCCGTAATGCTCACCTGTGTGTTAAATACTCGGGACGGCCGAGCTTCGGGTCCCATGTACACCTGGTTGATTTAAGAAACTTTATGAAATTGTAATTACCGTCGTGTCCGTTTCGTCGGGCAGCAACACTTGCGCTCGTGACAGTACCGCGTGCCTTTTCTTTCCACTTTGTACGCCAACGATGCGCAATCTTGACCTGAAGGGTATACAGGGTGTCCCGCTAGAATCGTCTTCTTCGATCACTTTGTTGGTATGGATTTTGTCGTAGCAAGTGCACATTAACATTTTTAAACTTTCCACCGTTTTCCAGGAATGTATATTCGGTTACTGTTCAGTTCGAAACAAAACGATTCAAACGAAAATATGTATATCGATTTTATGTAAATCAGTATAATAGGATCATTAAAAAATTGTTTTTGGAAATATATGCTAAAATATATTATATAATTATTTTGAAAATATAAACGAAAATTTAAATATGTTGATTTTCCTATTGGATGAAAAAATAGAACCACGTTGCAACGCTTTGTCGACAGCCTCGATTTAATATTTCTTGAACATTGATGTTTTCCTTAAGTCACCAATAGAACCACTTTCTGAGCCCATAATGAAAGCCCTTGTTGAAATCATAGCTTTTCCTATTTTCCAGTGTGAAACAAAATTTTCTCAACATTATAAAAATCAATTTTTGAGTCATCAAAGTCAAAATATCGTTTCATTTCACAGCCGGCAATACATTATTGTTATTGCATCAATGATAAGACCACTTCCGGTGACGCCAGCGAAAGCCCTATATTGAAATTATTGACTCTGCTAATGTACCTAGGTTTGTATGGTGTAAAACTTTTCCGGTGTTTTTGGGAGGAGCTGTACAGGTATCGAGAAAATCGTTTGATTATCGACTCGTAATACGGCGATCGCGCATTGTGTGCTAAATGGTGGTGCAGAGGCCCCGGTCGCCCCCTACGGGGAAGGGCCTTGCGGAGCACCACGGGGCCATCGGATCGTAGAAGTCGATTCTTGACTGTTGTCCGAAGTCACTCGGCAGAGCGGCGCCAACCGGTTGCAGCAGCTGGCTTCCTTCCATCGATTTAAACACGATACTCGGGGCCACGAAAGCGATCGTGCGTCTCCGGAGCCGGGGGCTCGGAAGAACGGTGAACAGTGCTGGACGCGGAGCTCGATGTATCGATAAATGCGTCGCCAAGCGACGAGCTTCTCGGGAAGCCTGGACGGACAGGCAACGAACAGCCAGTGTCTTCTCGGAGCGTCTTCCTTTTCTATTTTCCCTCGGCCTGTGTTTGCTTTCCTCGCGGCAACCGTATCAACGCTTAATTTATGCCGTGTACGCTCCAAGAGGCTTCCCAGCGCGACCAGGACTCCGCGGTAATGCAGAGAACCACGGTAATGCCTCGATATATGCGAAAACTTTGGCACCAAAGAGTGTCACACTTATGTCGTCCACCAAGTCATCGTTCCGACAATACGAATAGTTTCGAATCATTTTTTATCTAACTTTTACCGACATCTGCGAAACACTTTCCTGGTTAAAACGATCCCAAACATGACACAGTTTGGATCATATTTACTGGATCATATTTGGATCATATTAACATGAGGATATCATACATCATGCAATAGAAATAAGTATTTGTTAAATTAAATTATGTAAATTAAAATACTTTAGTAAAAGTTTCATAAAAAAAATAATTAAGAATTAAATAGATCCTAACCACATTTGCCACACTCGACACATATGCGAAAATTCATTTGCAAACCTGGACTTTCGTTTCGCATTTCTGAAAGATACTTGCATAATTACTATTAAATCGCCACTTATGGGCCAGAATTTGTGTAGGACAGCAATGGCGATTTAATTTCTGCGGTGGCTCATCCGTCGTGGCAGCGATAGACGGTCAAAACGGAAACTGATACGCTAGAAGGAAGGTGGTGCAATATCTGCAGCTGACCCACTTCGTCCCAACATGGTGTATATCGGTGAAGAAACAACGGAATGCTACCAATGCTACGGGGACTTTCACTCGGAAGGCTCATTCCTGGTTCATAGCTGGGACCAGTATGGCGATCGATTGTTTTCGAAAGGTCGTCGCCCGGTCCTCCATTAGCGAGCTCCCATTAGCTGGTTCCTCTCTTTTAGCCACGATCTAAAGGTCAATCCGTGGATGCTACAGTTATTTCGAAAATTCTTGTTGTCTTCGACCAAACCGAATGATACGCTGGATGGCATAGACGGTAGACGAACGGGAAATATTTACGTTTCATTAAGCGTTGCCTGCTGGCCAATTAGCGTGAATCAATAAACAGAGGTTCGTAATCAAAGTTACTTTGAACCGATGCTAACACACGTTGCAGTTTACAAAACGATTTCACTTCGGCCATTTCGAACAAATTTATCAGAGAACAATGGCGGCAGTGTTCTCCAAGCTGAAAAATATTTGCTGTTGTCAGATACGAGGCAACATGATTTCAGAATTTATTAAGAAACTTACAATTAGTGACATCATTATATAAAACTTCTATCTTAAATTTAGACGGTTGCTTCTCATTATTTATTAATCGTGGAAATCCAAATTGGAAATTGACGTTCCATGCTGTCCTTCTGACTTTCCCTCCCAGAAGTTGTTGGTCAATGAATGGTATATGTACCGGGGTCTCTCTAAATGATTTCAATAAAATTTCTTTATACTAACTTTCGTTACTGTGTTGCACGATAATTGCAAATATGAAGTTTATTCTTTCACTTAAAAACTACCTTTAACGTCCCATAAAGGAAACCGAGAAACTTTCCGTGGGCCAATTAAAAATATTGGGCAGTGTTGAGCACGGTATCGATTCGATTTAAATGTCCGTCAACGTAATATGGATAAAAAAAATGGCGATATTCTGGTTTCTTGCAAGTCGGACGAGCATCGAAAACAAGATTTTCAGTGTGCCTCTGAGCAAAACAACGGTAAGATCCGTCGTTCCATAAATCTTGAAGAATGGTCAGTCCCTGTCGGCCGGCAAGAAACGAATGCCGGGTCACCGATATCGTTTCGATGCTCGCAGAACGTCGCAGAAGAAGCTCGCGGCCGCTCGTACGTCACTTCCCGGTGGAAAAAGAGACAGGGACGAGGGGCACCGGTTCGCGAACAGAAGACAGGAATTATGTGAATTCATTAACAAACGTGTCGTGCAATCAAACTGCTATTTACCAATCGATTAATTCAACGACTGATGCAATTTACGGCCGCCTAGCGGGCCGAGGAGAGTCGCAAGAGGTTTTCTGCTTCCCGTCCTCTTCCTCCATCTTGCCTCTTTCTTCTCGACCATTATATGGTGCCCCATGCTCTCGGTGTCTCGCTCTCGGGGGTTTCGTTGATGCCGGCTATCGGCGCGTCGAATCGAGGCGCAAACATTATACCTTTGATGCGAATATAATTGTTTAATAACTCATTGTCGGGATCATCCTCGGGCTGCTGCTCGGCCATCGTAATGGCGAGCAATCCGAAAACCATTTTCGTGTCGTTATGGCAGATCTCTTGGCCCGATCAGCGACATCAACGACCAAGGTTATTTTCTGCCGTTTAGAACCTTTGTTCTAGACAGCGTTTCATCGTTTCATTATTATCGCTATTTCATTCGATCTAGGAATAATCAAATTAATCTTCTTTAGATACGCTCGACATCGTGTGGAATGTGGCAAATTTGGTTAAGATCTCCAAAATGCCAGAAGGCTGGAATAGTATGACAAAGTATAAGACAATACTAATCCAGTGAAAATATTTTTTTTTTGTATGAAACTTTTACCAAAATATATGTGTGACATTTTTTTTATTAAAATGAGTCCAATCGTGTAACATAATTCGGAGTGTACCTGTTTACAAAATTGGTCAGTAATTAATAATATTTCTATCGTATGATCATTGATGTGCAATATCATTCAAATACTCTGGTTGCACTGATCAGTTCAGATAATCATATTACACGAGCAAATACGAACCAAATTGTTGGGTACGACCGGAAAAGTGTTACGAATAGATGAGTAAAAGTTTCATAGAAAAAACTATGTAAATTCTATTTCACCGGACTGAAAATTAAGCACCGCTCAGATAATTGAGTACACAGGCCGACCAAGGAAAATTGATTTGGCAGAGCAGCCTGTTGGGTCCGTTTTTCGGAGTGTCCACCCACTATTGTGGTACCGGAAGGTGGTCCGCGGCCATGGTAGCGTGAGATGCGAGGTCTTTGGTGATCGATGGCTGCGGACTCGCTGTACGAGGCCATCGATCATTCCTCTCGCGGTCCTCGTGTCTGTGTCCGGCTACTTCCTTCCTGTGAAATCTGCTGTCGGTTCTTTCCCTTTTCACCGGCGTCGTCTGACTGGCATTCGGTGGCAGATACGCCGATTGTCAGACATCCCCCAAGGGCCCCCCTCCCAGCGCAGCGAAACAGGATGTTTGCAATGGTAATAGCAAGGAAAGTTTCGCTGGGAAAGTCTCATCGATAGTCACTCGACGAGACTTTTCATGCAGAAATGCGTCTGCTACCGCGTGTGATGCACTTTCCTCTACCGCGTCGATGTACACTGTCATCCAGACGAAGTTACTTCCTTTCTTCTGTAGGAACATTCCATGCCAAACCGCTCAGCTGTTTAAAACATTCAACAATCAACGCTGTGTGTTGATGCATCGTCACGACAACCGGATATTCAGACGGAACACGGTTCGACAGTTGTAAAAACGCACGAAAAGAAACAATTACAATAAAATTTCCATTCTTTTTTGGATACTACAATTCTTCGGAAACGACTACCACGATTGCTAGTTGATGGTAAGACCATCCAAGTCTGAGTTTGATTTAGAATACTAAAAAAGTTCATTTAACTTCATCAGTTCTCATATGTTCTTTTTAAGCTTGATATTCTCCCGAGGAGAAAAAATTTTACCTATTTTCTGCTTCTAGATACAGTAAAATCTTCATTCTCTTTTCCTTTGCGTTGCTAAATAGACTCTTTTAAAAAGCAAACTTGCAATTCAAACTAACTGAACACCATAAGCAATACAAAGTAATCTGAACTCATCGCTGAGGTCTGGACTTAACACGTTTATAGAGCAAAAATTATTATCTCTTTGCAAAGAGTTAATTATACCTGCAGGTTTTACCATTGATTAAGGAGAAGCAGCCGGTTTTCCGAAGTTGTTCGTTCAAGTGTCGACGAGAGGTTCCGGTAGCCAAAAACGATTCGAGGGGGCCACCCCCATTTATACGGAGGGTAATACCGTTGAGCACATTCCTGGCGATTTCCTAGAAATTACTTGGCGATTGTCCCGTAAATCTCGGAGTTTAGAATGCCACATCAACGTCGTCCACGTCCCATATAGAACGACCTTCCGCGATCCGTACGCCGGGCAGGCTCGTGATTACAATTTATTCCCCGGCATCCAAATATAGTTTCCATCAATTCCCGGACGTCTGACGAGAACGTCTCGTAGAACGAGTAGCCTACACTCGCGGTCGCTATCGAAGGCCCTGGTTCATGCAAATCTCCTTGGCCGCGGTCCCTCGCCGATCGAGTGCCACCGCGGCGAAACGTATGGACTTCGTTACTGTCCGCCGGCACAGTTATCTACGAGCAATAGAACTCTTCCTGAATAAACACCGGTGGCCAACCGTGAGCTCCCACTGCCTCGAGCTTCTCTATATTATACGAACAGAGCTATCCCACTCGAAGACGAAGACGACGACGACGCCGCCAACCTTCCTCTCGATGGAAGGTGCCGGGTCATCGAACGAGAAAAACTTTCTACTTCTAAGGTACACGGCCCCGTGAGCTCGATACCCGACCACTGTCCTTCCTGGACGATGTAGATTGCCCGGGGAACATCCCCGCAACCTGGTACCAACCTCGCGACACGCGGCTACTGTGCTACCTGCCGTTAGCGACCGGATCCAGTCGGACATTCAAATCTTGTTCGAAGATACAATCGTCTTCGCCGACTTTTGCTTCTCGTTCTCCGTTGCACCGGTGTACGGATCACTGGTTTTTATTCGACTCGCCCACGTCGTTGCACCGCATAACTTATTTCATAAATAGATATTCAATGATTAATAAACTGATATCAATGATTAATGTAATAATATTTTGTTTAATAATTTACTGATGCAATTAATAATTTTCTCGAAGATGATCGGAACATAGATCGAAACGTCGAAATTTGAATTTAATGAATTGCAGAAGTGCTTCCAAATAAAAATTGATCGAACCAGTGCGCCGACAGCATTAATTGCATCTTATATAAACAAATATACGATTGATATAAAAGAACATTTGTTGCAGCGGATAACTTATTTCATAAATAGATATTCAATGATCAATAAACTGATATCAATGATTAATGTAATAATATTTTGTTGAATAATTTACASACACRATTAATAATTTTCTTGAAGATGATCTAAACATAAATCGAAACGTCGAAATTTGAATTTAATGAATTGCAGAATTGCTTCCAAGTAAACATTGATCGAACCAGTGCGCCGACAGCATTAATTGCATCTGTTATAAACAAATATACGATCGATATAAAAGAACATTTGTTGCAACGGATTATACAGAATTATTAATTCTCCGTCATTCTTCGTGTCAACTTGACGCATCTCTCATCGGCTCTAAGTATGGATGCATGTTGATTTATTATTTGCAAACGATGCGAGAGCAATTTTCGCTTAATCTAGTTTCATTGTTTTTCTTTTAACATATCGATTCTTTACGATCGTGTCAACTGCTTGCATTCCCCACGGTTCCGGGAAGCAGAAGGTTCTGTACTTTGATTTATATTTATTAGAAACGGTATGAATAAAGTAATTTTGAAAACTGGAATTTCGGAATTCAACTGTGTTTGTTTTTAATGTAATGATTTTTTTACCACCGCGCCAATATGACGCAGTTTCCGTGGATTCTGAAAAACAATTTCTTGCACGCTGATTTATTATTTTGTTTTAACCTTTCACGTCATACGGGCGTTTATTCGAAGGTGAAATTTTTAAACCTAATCGTTCTTCTTCTTAACATATTGTTTTTCTAGCATTGTATTAATTTGATGCATTTTCCACAGGTTCTTAAATCTGAAAAAGGATGTTATCTCGTTGGTTTATTTTTTGTGTACGATACGAATAAGTAATTTTATTTTCACCTGGTGTCATCGCACGTAAGTTCCTTCGATAATCGTCTCGTTGGTCGCAACACGGACCGTGTATCTCCGTGAATCGCAGAGAAACGCACGAGATGCAGTATCTTTTTGTGCGGGGGTGTACAAGTCGATCGTGTCCCTTCATCCTCCGTCGTCCCGTTTATTCAAGCTTTGGCCCCGGCGATACGTATCGTGTATTATTATTCCTCGAAGCCGTCCAATTACCTTAGCCAGCGCCGCAATTCGTGCTAATGGATCGAGAAGTACGGCGCATCGTGGTGAGCCGCGGGGGAAATCGCCATGACGCCGTACGGCGTTCCTGGATTTCTTTGGCGGATTTCCAAACGCGCCGAATGGGTCGAACCCGGAGGGAGAGAGAGAGAGAGAGCCTCTCCCTTCCCCCACCCCTTTCACTTCGGAGGAAAAGTTACGTTTACCTAAGGTTTTGATCCTATTTCCGTACGGGTCGGCGACCTCCTCTCTCGCACGCTATCTCCGATTTTCTAGCTGGCCTGTCTCGCTCCTTCTCCCTGTCGTTTCTTAGCCTCCCGTTTATCGGTTCTCCTCAATCCGTTAGACCCTCTCTTGTTGTACACACCTTCTGAAACATCCTTTCTTCCCACCTCTTCTCCCACAATGCTTCGGCTCATCTCTCGCTCTCTTCGCCGTTGATTTTCATCTCTGCCAATGGATAGACATTTGCCAAAAGATGCTGAGGAATATTGATCACGGGCTTTGAACATTTTATTTCCGAATTTTCTGGAAATTGATCTTTTGAAACTAATTTCACTCGATAGCACACTGCATTAATTACAGGCTATAAAAATTTCGTTTCAGTATTTCTGGTACAGTAGTACCTCGCTCGATGTGTACAAAACGGGACTGAACACGTGTAAGTATCGAGGTTGTGCAACGAAAGAGGCACCCAATCACGCGATCTCTTTCCTCACCCTTCTACTCCGTGTTTCCTCTACGCAGCAATCACCATCCCCACCATGAGTTCCGGAACTTTTAAGAATTCGTAGCTTGTATGCAACCAACGAGGCACTACTGTATTGACAAACTTATTGCCAGCTGATTACGAGACTCTAAAAATTGTTTAAGTTGTAAGAAACAGCAGCTAAGCATGCCTTCTTTTAATCGTTTCAATAAATTCAGGAAAATGCGAAAGTGCCCTTAAACTCTGATGTCATTACTGATGTTTCATCTACAGTCATTTTCGTCATAAAATCCGCAGTCTTGTTCCACCAGTTACGGCGGCTGCTGCTGAATGTTTCCCTGAAGCTGGCCAATAAAAATCCCACGTGCTACCGACAATTGTGATTTACCGTGTTCCCGTTAAAAAGGGAAAAAGGCATCTCGGTAGCCGGCGTGTCCCACGTTCCTCATTCTCTCTCTCTCTCCTCCGTGGGCCTCCTCCTCCTGTTACTCGTTTTTCGTTTCTCTCGTTCGTCTGTGCCTCTTATCCTCTAGCAACAGACCTCTCAGCGTTTCGCCTCTCACTATACACCTGTCAGACACCCCGTAATTGCGAGACGACTTTATAGCCTCGAACTGATATCCGCGAAGATAGAATCGCTTCCATAAACCAACGGGGGACGTTTGATCGTCACGGACGACAGATCCTGGGGAATAAATGCTTGGACGATCGTAAAATATCTTTAGAAACAGAATATCGCGGATCTCGTATCGGCTGTCTCCTCGAGCGTCGCGAAAGTTGTCGGCGGTTTTTAAGCAAAAATTAAGTGTCCCGGCTGTTCGGGTATCGCGATGCGGGCTGATTGACAACGGAACTGGTCCCGATCCAGTTTACAGCGAAATAAGACCGTGCCCGGGGACGTCGTAAAAACCTGTCGTCCACTAATAAATTCATTTTCGCTAACAAGCCTCGCGAATGCTACCAGAACTTCCTAGACTGCTCGCGATCCGAATAAATTCAAAGACCCTGAAAGATGGTCTAACGTTTATCGGGAACGATGCACATCTTCGTACCAGCGAGTCCATGAGTTCTATAAGCTAATGAAGAAATCTCGGAACGGGTTGGGCCTGCGAGAGAAAAACGTTAATTTTTCCGGTGACATAACGAGCAGCAATAACAATAAAGTAAAACGAATCGCGACGATGCTAGGGCATGTACGCGAAACCATCGATCTCGCCGGTAACGACACGGGCCAGCGTTCCTACACGACAACCACGCGAACTCTCGGGATCCGGCTTTCGTCGATCTTCATTGACCGAACGAAAAACCAGGACGATCGAACGACCGATGTCACCGATACGAAAAATTAATCGGCCCTTTCTAGGATGGCTGTCCCAACCGACATTCCAACTCGTTCGCCACGTCGTACGTCTTCTCTTACCCTGCTCCCGCAACCCTACCCGCCCGCCATTCTACTTGTCCACCGCGGTGGCAAGAACCCTCGAAACACTCTGGACGAATGTTGCCCAAAGAAACAGCTAATTAATGATTAGCGCGCCGTACAGAAAATAGCCGAGACTTCTCCGAAGCAGCACGTCGAACTAGTCCCAAGACTATGCCACTTGTACGAGCTGAAATTAGCCTCCTGTATTGTACTGTCTATTGTTTATGACGCGTTAACCATTATCATGGTGAATTTATTTATTATGTAAAGGATGATGAACGTAATGAACATGAACATGATGAACATAATGTTGAACATAGCATTTAACCGAATCTTAATTGTGTTACACAGCGTTGTCTTTGCACATTGCTGGAAAGCACTTTTATGTACTTGCAACTCATTTCGATTTCACATATTTTTTTATATTGTTCATTATCTTTTATCTTTTTTCATGTATTATTTTCTTCTATTTTCGTGTGATATTACTTTTTCCTATTTTTTTTGTTCATAATTATTATGCCGTGTTAGCGGCTTAATTCAATTCATGTACTTGGCGTAATTCTTTTACATTTTTGAAGTTTCAATTGGGTTGTTTATGATGCGTTAATCATTATCACAGTGGATCAATTTATTTATTATGCACGGGATCCATCGAATTAGTTGTACGAACAGTGGATGAAATTGTTCAACAAAAGACATTACGTGTAACACAAACGATGTTCAGTCAAGGACCGAAAAATATTCACACTACCAAATTCACCTCGTTGGTTTCTTTCTCATTCTCATCACACATATCCAAACACTAGTGTTACTCCTAGCAGCCCTAACTAATGTCCAAGACTTCTGTGGAACGATGAAATATTTCTAAAATGATGATCTTATCTGTTAGAAATAAATCAAGTTTTAAGAGACTTTTAGTTAACTTAACAACTAACTTTAACGTTTAACGAATTCACATAAAACGAACCATCTCACCCGGCATACCAATCTCAACTGCCTCTCGCCGTTGTTTCACGAGGAACCGCCACACGAATCGATGCTCTATTTTTTTCCGATCGTCATTCTGTACTTCATCGCTCGCATGCCGTTTCACTAACACAATATAAATGTACACACACGTTTTCCAACATTATCGAATTATTTAATTATCGCTATATGAAGACGAAGTAAATGACCAATCCTGTGCGAAAGCATGTCACACTGTGAAACTAATGGAATAAAGAAGAGTAAAAGGTGTGAGAATCTTGAGAACTTCGTAGCAACTTCAGTTCCAGCTGTCCGTCGAGGGAGTGAGTTCTACAGGGTGGCAAAAAGTATGTGGAAACCCCAAAGACATGACGGGGCACCGTTATAGGCGGCGTCGGGAGATTAGGTTCGCGTTGGGGAACCGACGGCGACCGTCCGCATCGCGATAATCATCGATATTTTCTCTTCCGCATACCGATTTCGCAGCTGGACGTGACCCGGTGGGCAGAAATTGCGGCATGCGGTCGATACTCGATACGATAATGGGCAACGACGCAGAGAAATTTCTCTCCGGAGTCCCGGCTACGTAGCTGATGTGTTCGCCAATCGGATGTTCTCCGCGGCTCTGCCTTCGATCGCCGATTTCGATGGAAATTGCGAAACCTCTCTAATTTCAACATATTATTAGGACTCTCGGAAATCTCTGCGCCTTCGATTACAATAAGCCAACGATCCGTATTTACGGCACCGTGCGATTATAAACTGCCGAGTGCCTTGCCTACGATTAGACGTCTAAACTAATTTACATCGACGATAATTAGACGGTGTACCGTTTAATTCGATACTGTTGCTCTTGCAAAAATCGTTCGAACGCAGAAGGACGTCCTATGACGCAAATCATTTTTATGAAATATCTGGTACACTCGTGGAACAGTTATTTGCAGCGTCTGATATCCATGCGCCCATCAAACAGGTTTTGTCACAATATTTTTAGCTTTTATATACTGAAACTATGAAATGTAATATAGGTTCTGTCAGTTCGTGATATTCTCATCAGTTAACGTACAGCAGCTATGATTAAACCCTTTCCAATCCTTGCGTATCAATTTCCTTTTACATTCTCCGATACCTGCTTCTTCGAGATCACCTCGTGATCCTCTTGTTACACCGGACATAAGTTGCTAATAATTTAGGCAGCCTGCTAGAAAGGTTGAAGTAGGCCCAATGTCTATAGCCCTGGATCGAAGTAGACTCAACCTCTGCCACCACAGAGTCTTCAATTATATTGAATTGAATCATCGCATCTTTTTCTAATGACCTATAACCAACGTCTCCTTACACTAGCTAGTATAAAGTAGACCCAACTTCTTCCAACACAGAGAGTTCAACTAAATTGGATAGATTCATCGCATCTATTCCTAATGACCTATAACCAACGTCTCCTTACACCAGCTAGTATAAAGTAGACCCAACTTCCGCCAACAGAGAGACTTCAATTATATTGAATTGAATCATCGCATCTTTTTCTAATGACCTATAACCAACGTCTCCTTACACTAGCTAGTATAAAGTAGACCCAACTTCTTCCAACACAGAGAGTTCAACTAAATTGGATAGATTCATCGCATCTATTCCTAATGACCTATAACCAACGTCTCCTTACACCAGCTACTATAAAGTAGACCCAACTTCCGCCAACACAGAGAGTTCAATTAAATTGGATAGATTCATCGCATCTATTCCTAACGACCTAGACCCAACGTCCCCTTCCACCATCTAATTTTCAAGCCTCGCCGCTATGGTCATCGACCCTACCATCTTGCGATACAATCCACGACTTGGCAAGCTCGCAATCGGAATACGCATGGTCCTCTTAGCAGCCCCTGGAACAGTCGACTCGGAACCGAGTCGAATCCCGATATCTCTGAACCACGGGGCCAAACAACCTGCGCAAATTGACGCAGGAGCAAGATCTCGTATTCCCAAAGGTGGGCTTTCGACCATGATCCCGGTGACACGTAGTCGCGTGTCCTCTGACAGCCCCCTCGAGGAGGGTGCATCTCTGTTTGCCGTGCACTTTGCCCATCGCGATCCTTCAGTCTGGTGCAGCTC
This sequence comes from Lasioglossum vierecki, assembly GCA_028455595.1. Taxonomy (NCBI): domain Eukaryota; kingdom Metazoa; phylum Arthropoda; class Insecta; order Hymenoptera; family Halictidae; genus Lasioglossum; species Lasioglossum vierecki. Next base: position 5,598,891 of record CM052336.1, on the reverse strand, counting down.
CCTTTCGCGTGACCCCGGTCATCGATACAGTCCCCGCTGTGTCCCTACTGGCATTCCTCTTTCCCTGGATCCGTAGCTTTCGCTAATAGCGGAGGAGATCCTTCCATGCCTCGAGAGGACACTCGTAGAGTGCGTGTACCACGAAGAGCAACGCCAATATTGACACGTCCTCGACGTAGCTTCGCAAACAAGCTTCTGAAATCCGCGACGACGGACGATCGCAACACCTGTCACGTCACCAGCCACGAGGAATTTCGACTTTCCGCGCAGACCGTTGCATTCCCTCAAATGCAAATTGGTCTGAGCTGCATTCTAGATCCTCCATTATCCGGTCGAGACACTGCTGCAATTCCTGTTCTCTCCTTTCGTAGAATGGTCAACTCTTATGCCAGCAACCAAAATTTTCTATTATATTGCATTTTGTCTCAACTTAATCTGTGATCATCCAGGGACGACTACAATCATTTTGATAATTTATCAACAAACATATTAGAGAAATTCAAACTGGGTATCCAAGTACCCGATAAAAGATCCTACCGTTGTTACGAAGGTAAAGGGATTTGTAATTTGCATAATGGTTGTAAATTGAATGGTTAGACGCTCAACCCTTCCAATAACAACCAAAATTTTCTACAATATCCAATTATCTTGCACTCTATAGTTAGTAATAAATGTAAATTAATCTGTAATCACATCCAGGAACGTCCAAAATAGTTGTACCATTTATCAACCAAAAAATTAAGCAAGTTATTAAACAAGGGTTGCGAAAAGTAGGAAGTCAGTGTTGATTTGAAAAATGTGATCTATAAAAACCTGCAAATGTAAAGGGATTTGTAATTTACATAATGGTTATAAATTGTGTGTAGTTCAATTTCAACTGCTCTCTCCTGTAATGGAGTGGCGAAACAAGAGAGGAAGTTGTTTTTCACATAAAATATCTAGTTTCGAAAAGTCTGCGAGGATCAGGTGACGACTAATTTGGAAATTCGATGGTTTAAACGTTAGTGAGCGGATAGGTCGTTAACCAGCGAGTGGCAAGGCGTCAACTGTTGTGAATGAGGCGCGCCTTAAGGCAACAGGCCAACGGGGCGATGGAATGCAGAGGTGAAATTAGTATCGCTGTCGCCATAAGCGCTCTCTCGCCGGTTACGAGTCGTGATTCTTTTCGTTGGTTTGCTTTTTTCCCCCGGTTTCTTTTGGCGCGGCGTCCTGTATCGCCGACAGTTTCCAGCGAAACCCGGCTGCGGGACCAAGAGGAACAAGAACCGACCGTTGAATTTATTTATCGGTGAAAGAAAAGAGAGCTTCGGGCGTACCACGCTTCGTACGTAGCATTTTAATTACCGCGCTTCGTCCCATTCCGCGCGCGTTCCACCGTGGACCGTCATACGCTTCCCACCACAGTAAAAATGCGTGCGCGCGCGTAAGCAAGCTCATCTTCTTGCATCGGTGCACTCGCGGCTCTTCCAGGAAACCGGCGACACAGAGTCGCGCCGCGATTTACAATCGAGCTTTTCGGATGATCGACAGCTTTCGGAACAGGTGCGCAGAAATACAATCGACGTACACCGTAAACGCGCGAAGACCTGCAGTCTGTCTATAAACATTGGAACGAAATAAACAATCGTTCTTGTTCATCAAAAGGTTCTGTACTGTCTGAAAGAAATCAATTGACGTACATATATAATCGGCTTAATGTCAAACGAAAATATTATTAGTAACTTGTATATCTGCACTGAGACAACATGTGCTTATACATATATTCCTGTCTCTAATTTTTTCATAAAGAAACGTTAAAAGTTTATCCAAATTAGCACGATTGCTTTAATGTAATACTGATCGAACCCTTGCGCCGATATCATCTAGACTCCTTGTTATAAACTACACTACGATCGATAATCAACAAACACAATTGAAAATATTATTCATGGGATTTGGTATTTTTACTGTACTGTCTTTTACAGGAGGAAACGTGCCAAAGTCCCATGTCCAAAGGCTATCTTATGAATAAGAAAACAACAATTTTTTCGTCTACGACATACATCCTTTCTGGCGAGATAATATAGTAACATTATGTTATTTCCTTCTGTTGCAGCTTACTCAGACCTCTAAGATTATCACGAAGAAAATCAATTTTTAAAGCTGGACGAATTGTTTCCTGGACAATTGTCCTTCACAATTTCTTTTTATTAACAACAACAACATAGAATTATATTTCTATTTAGAAGAAATTAATGACATACATTTGTAGGAATGTAGCAATATTTTATATCAAATCATTATTCAATGGTAAACCTTCGCTCTACTGTTAAAAACATTAAACGGCTCGCCGTGATTGATGTGTCGTCTGGACGACAGCATACAGGGTGTCCCAAAATTCGTGTACTTCCCGGAAATGGGAGGTTCCTTGGGTCATTTGAAGCGACATATTTGTTTACAAAAATAGCGTCCGTGGCTTTGTTTAGGAGTTATTAACAAAAAACACGGACCAATCAGAGCGCGGCTACAGCGGATTGATTCTGGCTCGGCCAATGGCGCCGCCACGCTAAGCGGGACCTGTCGCTGAGTCGGACTCCGTTTGCTCTAGCCGCGCTCTGATTGGTCTGTGTTTTTTGTTAATAACTTCTAAACAAAGCCGCTGGCGTCATTTTTATAAAGGAAAATGTCGCTTCAAATGACCCAAGGAACCTCCCATTTCCGGGAAGTACACGAATTTTGGGACACCCTGTATAGAGACGGAACACGGCTCGACAGCTGTAAAGACGTGTAACGAAACCATTAAAACAAAGTTAGTTTTCATTCTTTTTGGATACTACACATATTTAGTTGATCCTGTTCGAAAGCGTCATGGTTGAATCCAGTGGCGCAAATCGGGGTGTCCGCGATTGTCTGGAATATCATTGATTCGCAGCTCGCGCGCGGCGCAATCGGTGCAACGAGATTCACCGCGGAGCGCAGCAGCGACGCGGTTGCATCCGCGTATCGCGTTGCACAATTAGATTTCGCTCATTACGGAGCACATCGATGCGCGTCTGATCGAACGCGGTTCGGCCGAGGCGCAGCGCTCTCGGTGCAGCGCTCGCGTGTGTGTTCGGAGGCGTATAATTACTACGGTGACCTTAAAATCGTGTAGCCAGGCGTCGAACGGTTTTGAAAGCTGGAAAAAAGTATCGGCGCGTAAGCTCGTCGTGGAACGTAGCTGACATTTAGAACACCCGTTAGAACGACATTCACCGGCGAGCGTGCGAGCGTGCAACACTTTTTAGCCCACGCGTGCTCCACGCGTTATTGACGCATCTAATTATTAAAACGCGGCTGTTCGCGCGATGATTGACGACCGATCGGCCATGGGGAACCGGAAACTAGACTCTGGCTTTGCTTTCTTCGATTGCTCTGGGAAATAGCTGTAACATAGTATAAAAGTATAAAATATCGATTAGCCAGCATATCGGTCGATGATACGATACGTTCCTTTCAAATCGAACCTTTGCGCCGAGAATAAAAATTCATAATATCCTAAAGATAAATTACGATCGATAACTAATTAATTACTTAGTTCCTTCCAAATGTTTCACGTTGCCTCATTGTCTTATACAACTGACCTGGCGTCAACATGTGTTTCTATAAAGTTAAAAAAAATTTTCTTTTGCACTAAACAAATAGGTAACAGTTTTCTCCTTTTCTATAATTAACGCACGACAAAACATAATTAGGTTCAATAATTTACAGACGCAGTTCTTCTATTTTTCTGGAAAATGATCTAAAGTTAGATCGAAATGTCGAAAAAAAAATTATTGTGGTAATTTTCAAAAATTGTGGGACAGACATACTTTATTCGCTGATATTAAAGCAGTCGCCAATCTATATGACGATAAATGCTGAATAATATTATAACAATAATTAAGTACATAATTATTGCTGTTCAATTTAAATATATGATTTGAACGTGAGTTAAAATTACGCATTGCACAATATAACATACTGAAATTTATTCACTATAAAAATTGTGATTGTTTTTGCGTGGGAGGTTAGAAAAATCGTTTCGTGTTCGGCCGAGGAAGATTGAGGACGTATGATCGAGTTTTGCAAGGTGTGCCGGAGCGACTTGATGGCCGAGTGGTTCGACGTGGAACAGGAAAGAGAAGACGGATGTGTCAGCGTAAAAATGTCAGATCGTAGACAACGTCGTCGTCAAGATCATATTATTATGTACAGCGACGAGATACCTGCCGTTGGTATGCACGGAGATGCCGATTGGCCGAGAGAAAACGCGCGTACGCACGCACGTACGGCGCAGCTGGTTTGTACGCGAGCTTGCACCGTAGTCAGGGCATATTTATGGATTAGCATACAATGGTGGTGTTTATTAGAGATTCTTCGAAGGTTCCCACCTTCGACGCCGGCTTCGTGCTTCTTCTCCGTTCCCGAGAGCCATCACGCCCTTCCTCTTCAAGCTCCCTGCCTGTCCAAAATCGAGCTACGTTACGAACTTCACCTTTTTCTCTTCTTTATGCATTCCTTCTTTCATTAATCTCACTCGTGCACTTGGTACCAAACTGCCGAAATCGATCCCTTTCTCGAACTATTTATCCTGTAAACTTTTGAAAATTCAAATTAAGTGGGAATTAATAGAGCCCCTTTTTATGTAGCTAAATTGCTAAAGCTAAACTAGGAATAGTAAAGAATAAATTTTTGTGGTAGAGAACAAAGTTCCTATTATCATAGTTCCTAAATTTACTAAATACTAATACATGGTGAACCACGAAAGGACAGAGCATCTGAATTTCTCTGTTGGTACGAAGAATAAACGAAAGTTTCGAGAGTGAAATCAAACCGTTACGAGGGAACAATATTATGATACAAACAGATCTGGTGATTAACGTTCCTTCTCCGTCATTTCAAGGTCATCGGAATCTTTTTAAATGACTACATATATTTTCAAATTCATTAGATTGCAGCTGATGTCAAGACGAGTTCAATGATGTACACTATAACCTTCAAATGACCTTATACTCCAACAAAATTGAAGTAGACAAGTAGCAAGCAACATTCTGCATTTCATTAACTAAATTTTAGTGGAATTTGAAAGATCTTCACTTGGTTTTTACAAATGCTGCGATAAAGGCAAGAATATTTATGCCTTTGTAGCATCAGTTAGCCCACGAAACTCCATAAAAAAATGATATATGAGACATACATGAAAATCTTGTATAAAATGTAAAATAGAAATTTTAATGGAACCCAAAAGATCCTAATTGTATGATCACGAATGCAGCGACGAGAGCAAGAAAATTGACTCGCTTATGAAAATGTTTGATTCTTGGACGAAGTTATGTTACCAGATGGCTCGAGCCACGAAAGAGCTTAATGGCGTGAGAAACGGGCGTGGACCGGTGTCGACAGAAAAAGCTTGGGTGAAGGGAAAGCGGGATGACATAATAGATCTCGATAATTTCGGGATATCGGGAATTCGGATCGGTCGTGGATACCGTGTGCAACGTTCACAGACAAACTACATCGCGCGCCAAGCCTGAACGGAGAGTTGAAAGGCCGAGAGCGGTAAATTGTCTCGCTTGTATCGTGCCCGAGAGGAATTAAACGTTGTTTTGATAATAATCAATCTGCAGATAAAGATGGATCTTGATGCGGATTTAATTGGCGCGATACCCTGACGATCGTGAGAAATATGTCGCGGCTACCTTCAATTTGACTTTGAATTTTAAGGTCAAAGGATCAACAATTTTTTAAGAAACTACATCGTATTTTTGCCTTCCTCCTTGCACTCCTTTTGCACTTTTTACCCTCGCGACGAGTAAAATGCGATGCAATATTTAAAAAATTGTTGATCCTTTGACCTTAAAATTCAAGGTCAATGTCAATTTTGCGGCACCTTTCTTAGTTCAATTCCAACTAAATCGAGGATAGGACATATAATTTCGTCAACCCTGTGCATATGTGTTTGATGGAATAACGATGCAACTCTCGCAAGCCAACAAAATACCAACAGTGCATTCATAAAAATTTTCTATGCTAAAAAAGATTAGTGAACCAGCCTCCCCTACAGTGTCCTTGTGTGAACAATACGCGTCGAAATGCATGGAGCTTTGTATTCCTGAACGTTGCGCGTTGGTCAGTGTCCAGCGACGACCATATCGGCCGCCTAAAAAATGGCGTCCGAAGGAAGGTATCAGGGATTCGCGAGAGCCCGTTAGGCATAGCCCGTGATATTCCTCGAATCCATGTTTAGCCAGGAGCATCTTCCGGGAGATAGTAGGGGGACGGGAGGACGACGACGAAGAAGAAGAAGAAGAAGAAGAAGGTACAGGATGAGGAGAGAGAGGGCATCGTGTGAAGCCGCTGAAGAGGAGAGACCAAAGAAAGCGGCTTCCTCGGAAGCGAGCAGCAAGAAGGAACCGTACGGTATTCCAAGACGAGAGATCTCGAAGAAAAGGGGGACCCATCGGGCCCCAGCCGGCCGTCTCGAACGCCCGTTTTGGTCAGAGGGAGTTCATTCGCATGCAACTTCGTCCGCGGCTCTTACTTGGAAGTACGTGTGACCACGTTGCAACCGGTACCAGAAGCCGGACCAGGCTCAACGGGCCCTGTTCGCCGCGCGCACTGCTCCGTTTCTTTATTTATTTCTTAGGGCCGGCGACAAACTTCATTCAGTGGTTTCGGGGCCGGCGAGTCACACGGGACGGGGCCCCCCGAACCGGATTTGCCGGCCGAGGGAATCTCACGAGAGATCCGGACCCCGTCCCGCTCGGAAAATGTCACTTTTAATGCCCACCTTGCTCCGGGACTTGTTCCCGACCGATTCGGGGTCGATCGTCTTGCCGACGTACCGTGTCGCTTTGCTACTACGTACGGCAACATCATCGCAGGTTCGAACATTACTTTATACTGCACGTTCATTTCAATTACTGGCAGCTCGGTCCTTTTGAAATTGATGGAGGTATAGTAGAATTATCGCGCTTACGATTCAAGCGAACTGAATGCAGAACGGCACGAAGGTCCCTCGAAAGTAGCCCACAGAAGTGGCCACCAAAAGTAGCCCTTAACTGTCACCTCTAGATAAAGACTAATTTTCCTTACTATGATTATTCCTCCACTTTTATAAAGTTTTCTACATGTTGTTTAAATAAATTACTTTCGTCAACATTTTCTTATATAACTATAAATTCACCGTTCAAAATCATACAACCTGAAGAAAATTTGACTGTCACGTATCTCGTAAGTTTCGACATTTAATTCGCTTCGGTTCAGACGTAAGAAAGAGAATTTACGTGTTGACAGAACTCGATAAAATGTGAAACTAGACAGCTCGCAATCACGCCAAGTTTCTGCATGCGTAAAGGATTGCCCGGAGCCGCTGTATATTCGAGCGAAGAATTGTTAAAAAACTGCGAAGTCCGTGGAGATGAAATTAAAGAGAAATGATCGTAGGGGCGACCGAGCAAAACGCATCGGATCGATCGACGCGTATTCGACCGAGATCGTCGTTCGTTGTTTGTTCGAGCGGCGCGGCGCGGCACCGAGGAGCGCCGAAACGCGGCGGGTCGATAAAATACGAACGCACAATGGACGTGGAAGCATAGAAACACGTGGCACATAAATCGCGCATTATGTGCGGCTCTTTGTGCGCCAAGAGTAAATAGTCTGGCACGCACGCGATCCGGCTACCTTTTCCTTTGGATTTCCTTTCGCTCGGCCCGTTGTTGTTGGTGCAGTTGTTGCCGCGACCGCAGCCGCAATAGACGGCGGCGCAGCGCGGCGCAGCCAGAGTGGCACGCTGCAGCAGCACCACGCCACGGTGTTGTGCACGGTGCTGCGCTCGGCGGCCATTACGCCGACGCGGCGTCGTTTTTCGCAATCGCTCCACATCGTGATTTCCCGGAGGTGCAAAGAGTCTCGACGACAGCAACGAATGCTGGTCATGGGCTGCGCGCTCCGGCTCGTAAGCTTTCAATCGCATTTGCAACAAAATCCTGCACGCCGCGTGGCGCAATTCCTCGAACACCTCGGGGAATAACAAGAAGAAGAATAACCGCGTCGTAAATTCCCTGGATCATGACCACCTGACGTCCCGGCCAATAAAACTCCTCGAAAGTCCGATTTTAAGCATCGCTGAAATATTTCCGCAGGTTTATATATTTACACTCAATAAAATCGAACTGCGCCGCACACGCTTTCACGGAATCGCCGCTATTTCACCTGGTTGAGATGCTGCAGTTGATAACCACTCTTATTCAGGATCAGCGTCATTCGAAGATATGTGCACCGCGCACAATTGTACAGAAATTGTCGTGCTGCATACTAAAAAGATGAAAACTGTCCGATTTATGTAGCCCTTTATTTTGCAAACACACTTTCTGTAAATTAAAATGACGATCAAACGAAACTGCACTTGCAACGAAGTAAATGCATTTTAAATGCATTTAAAATATTTTTGGAATTTAATCAAATATACTATTAGTCAGTGCATCATTCTGTATCTCAAAAAAAAATTATAAACTGAATTTCCAAAATCATGAAAAATGCTACACTTTATGAATAATTTACAGTTTTGCTCGAACAGAATTGAACTGCAAATTAAGCGAGCTACTGCTGACTTTCAAGGGAGTACATAAAAATGTATGAATAATTAAATACAGTTTTGCTTGAATACAATTGAACTGCATCGTCGCAGGAATTGCGGGAAATATATACGTGGAATTTAATCGTGCTTTCCTCATTCGTTTGGAATAAAAATATCGGTAGTTCGATGTTTGTAAAATTAAGCGACACCGTTGACGCGAATTTGAAGATACCGGAGAGGTGAAGGGACGGTAGGCCCACCGAGTGGAGGGTTAATCTTATCGATAAGAAAACTCCGATAATACAAATCGAATCGCGAGGCCGCTTATTAAATTCGTGGGGAATTGAATTTTCCGCAGGCATCCGGCGAAACTTCTCTATCCGGCGAGCAGTTTTCCGAAGTTTAGTAAACGGCGCCGGCGCGGCGTGGAACTTGGTAATAAAATAATTATTTTCGCGCGACCTCCCGCGTCGATGGTCGCAAAAAGTCTGACGAGAACTTAATAACACCGGGGGGGCCCCCCGTGGTAACTGGATTGTTCGCAGTTTGTCGGAACTTAGGTAAACAGGTGTATACTGGGTCAGTTAAACGTCGAGTTTCGCGTTCGCACTCGATTGGATTATGCAAATCCGTCGAATCGTACATGTCCGCCGGCTGGAATTTAAATTACCGCTAGAAATACTGAAACCGTGGTTTCGGCGGATCGCGGAATAGTTTCTGGTATAATTTATCGGGCTGGCGTGTTGGATTGTCGAACAATCCGGCAGCCGGAGAGCAATGCGGTCGTCGTTGTCTTATAATCCCGTTCCGTGCCCCCGGAAACTCTTGCTAATTAGCGGCGAGCTGTTTATTATTTATTCTACGGCCGACGCGATGCACGGTTGACGTTTTAATAGCGTGCGAATTGTGCAACCACCGCGGCGCGCCGGATTTTTGCTAACCGACGCGCCGCAGCTTGTTTCTGCAACAGGCACGCAACGAGGCTGCGTGGGAAGTGGAACTTGAATTCGGGAAACGTTCATTGGTCCAACCTTTCGAGAATTAGATTTTCTCGAACGTTAGATTCAAAGAATCAGAAACGTGCTCGACATTCGAGAATCGAATTGTCAACGGAGTAGACACGATTCTGTTTTTATTGGCGAATCGACTTTATATTTTAACAAATGTAGTAAACGTCTCGAGGACTTTCGACCGGGGATGTACGGATTTGCATTTATTACGCGCGGACGGCATTATGCGACTGAAAAATGACGTCGTTTTCGTTCAGCATTGTGCTCGACTGGCTCGACGAGCTCCATATTGCAACACACTGTATGGCTGGCCGAGGTAGGTAACGTCTTTGTTGCAGAAAAGATACGCGTTCCGTCTCGTTGAACATGGTAGTGGTGAATGGATATTTAATCACGGCCATTTAAATGGATTTCATGGTATTGTTTACGGACCGTGGATATTTGATATTTCATTAATGCCAGCCCTGGATCTATTCAATTATGGTAATGCAAAATTATTGGGGCCTCTGCTACCGTGCTGAAACCCCGGTGAATTGCATTTCCGATGCGTGCTGCGCTTGTAATGAGCTCTTAACAGATCGGCGGTGAGCGAGATTACACGTGAACTTTACGGTAGTCGGTATTTCAATGTATTCGTGTCTTTACAGCTACTTTGCAGTAATTTTTCATTATTTTACAAGTACTTACAGCTGATATATTTGTATGTTTGAAGAGCCTAGTGGGGAGAAGACCTGAATAAACTACTTCTTCTAGTGAAGGATAGACACCGGAAGGGACATCCTAAAGTCCTAGAGGAAGAATGGTTCTAGTGGAGTCTAGTGGACTCAAGCCAAAGGAATATCCATTGAAAAAGATTCTCAAGAGAATACAAGGTTCTAGTAAAAGAGAGACCTTAGTGAAAAAGAGGTCCTAGTAAAAGAAAGACTCAAGAGAAAATGTGAGACTCTAATCTGATAGATATTCTAGAGAAAGGGAAATCACACAAGAGAAAGGGAAATCCTAGCCAAAAAGAATGTCTACCGAAAGAAAAACCTAAGAGAAATAGTGACCCCGGCGACAGATAGATCCCAGAAAAATGGAGACCAATAGAAGATAGCACCCAATAAGAGACAGACTTTAATGAGATAGATATCCTAGAGGAAATAAATTCTTAGAGAAAGGAAAACCCTAGTGAAAGGAAAACCCTAATGGAAAAAGGATCTAGAATGTGTTCTGATATATTTCCAGGGCCAGGAGAACGCCACAATCGATACTGATCGATGGATCCATTATTTCCAGCTATTTAACAGCAGCAACGACATGTTCACCGTCTAAATAGTTCAATAGTTACTTTAATAATTGATGACCGTCGCGAATATGAAAGCACTCGGTGTATTAAAATGGATGTTTAGAGAGGCGAATTGAAAGAAAAGTATAGACTCTTTTTGAAAAATCCTTAAGGCAGTCGACATCATTAAAGATTGCTTATCCTTGCATCAAGTAACCACTTTTAAATGTAAAGGTCAGTTTGACGTAACAACGATTGATGGACACGCTTGAACGCAACTGATACGCTATTCATTTTGAAAGCCTATTATTTCATTCTACGGTTCCTCACTTGTAAAACCTTGCCGTGCCAACACGGGAGTACAATGCTCCACCCTTAAGTGGCATTTATCTCATTTTATACTCGTGTTCTCCTTTACTCTACAGTTCCGACCAGCTTTCTTTAATAGTTGCATTGTGTGGGTAAACTGGAATCAGATTTAAACATTTTTTTCATCTGCAAAATTGCATTTCGTTATATCTAATTATTATCAAAAGTGCAGATGAATGAAAAGTGCAATGTTTATCCAAATAGGAAAAATGTTACTGTACAAATTCTAGAAATGCTACACAAGTGAAAAAGTTCCCGAGAACATCGTTCCTCGATATCTTTGCGGAAAGTACGGTTTTCTTAGTATAGAAGATTCATTCTCAGAACAATTAGCATTGTCTTTATTGTGCAATGGTTGTAATTGCACGTATCCTGAATCGCAGCTGCCTGCTCTTAATCGTATTAAACGTTAATTGGACTGGCTACATAGTAACGCGAAATCTCTACAACTAACAAGGTAACACGTTGCGTCAAACAAATTACAAAAGACATGCGATCAAACTAAAACTGTGAAATGCTAATAGAGTACAGTCGATAGTGTATCTTGTAACGCCTTTAGAATTATTCTTCCCTGTAACAAAAGAACTTACGTATGCGTGCAATTTTACACAGCGGAGGTTTCATTTACGAATGGACATGAAAAAGAATAGGATTAAGTCTGTTGACGTGCTATTAGTTAGATCAATATGAACTTTAGTTCCCCACTGTAAGAACATAATTTCAGTAAGTAATTGTTTGTATGTAAGTGGTCATAAGTAGACGCTGCACCAAATAATCAATTGAACATTCCGTGGCTCGGTTGCAGTAGCGTATTTGCATCGGTAGAAATTAGAAATGCATAGACAAAATCAAAAAACTTTACATAAAAACGAGATAAAGGGATGAAATTATTTAAAAATTAAAGCTGAAGCTTTTTAGAATATGGAAAAAATAGGGTGATCACGGTACGAACATTTTTAACTTTCAAAAATAGAAATGGAAATTTTCAACAACAATAATTCGACCTTCTACAAAATCCGAAGGAGGTCGTAGACAAATTTTGAGACCAGATTTGAAATCAGCGTGAAAAACTCTACGGGGAATGATGTATAGCATGACGAATTTTATTTAAAAAAGTTAAAAAAACGTTCGTGCCATAATCTCCCTATTTTCCCCATATTCTACAAAGTCTCAGCTTTAATTTAAAAAAAATTTCATCCCTTTATCTCATTTCTATCGAAAGTTCTTTGATTTTGTCGTCGATTTCGTCCAAATTGTCATCTACATCATCAACAACGCCAATATCAACATTGGCAGTGCTGCGGCATAATGATCAACAACAACAACGCCAATATCAACATTGGCTGTCGGCATAACGATCAACAACAACAACAACAACAATATCAACATCGATATCGGCATCATCAACAACAACATCAACATCGACGTCGAGAACAATAACAAGAACAACATCAGCAGCGACAGCACAACAATGAGGCTCGCGCGCGGCTAGGTTTTGTGCAGGCGCACCGGTGGCGTGCACGCGCATGTATACATAGGCGCGCGCGCGGGCTCTCTTTTGAAACGCTTTAACGCAGAAACGGCCGCCTGCGGCGCGCAGGCCTTTGTCGTGGCGCACCGACGACGACTGCAATGAGACATAAATTGCAATTAGCACCGGCGTATCTGCAACGAGCCGCGCCAAGCCGAGCCGAGCCGTGTTCTCTTGTTGCACGTGCGTCACCCGCGCGCGGGCTCGAACGACGACACGCCTTCCATCTGCGGAGGAGCCCGTGACTGCACCGACGCAACCGAACACGTGATTTCGTTAGCCTATGCACAGAGAGACCCCGGCGAAAAACTGTTTGACGAAAGGAATGGTCACTACCAAGGTTATTTATACACTAAGCTCCGACGGCGCACAGGATGCGCCGAGCTTTGGCGCTGGCTCCAACACCCGTTAAAATAAACCGATCGCGTTCAACGTACACACTGGTCATTCATGTTAACACTCGAGCTGGACTGGCTAAGTTACGATACGCGAGGGCCGCGAGCAAACTGATAGCTTCGAGGAAATTAGTGTCAAGATTTTTTCAACTGTTCGAGAGGCTTCAGGATTGATGGATGAGTCAATTTGTATGATTGTTGCACTTTGAGACACTGTGTTGGTACCGTTAAAATTGGGAGCGGCGAAACCACGCCTACTTGCAACGCTTTACAGCTGACGGCTTGCTAGAGAAGATCGGTTCTTCTGTATTGGTTCTATTCGGCTAGATCTAATGTGATTGATTAAAGCAGAGATTTTAGATATAAGGTCTAAGGCGGGAATAGCGAGACCACGCCCATTTAGAACACTCCACACTCGAGCAAAAACAAATCATCAGTTTTCTGATTTTCGGATCAACATTAGAGGATACAAACCGTAAGATGAACGTCTCGAATTGAGAAAAAGGAAGTCGGATAGTTCTCTATTTTTTTTTATAAAAACCAGCTTCTTCGAAACTACAAAGCCTGCACAGTATCCTATCCATAACAGTCAGAGACAGGGAAGCTACAGCTTGGTACTATCGGTGGATGGGCTGTTCCTAACCACCGCAACTTATTAATATTCCAACCAAAAGAACGACACACTCTCGCCAAACGGGGAATTCGTTTTTCTGCAGTTATTAAGAAAAGCAGGTCCGCGCAATTGCGAAAGCGGCAGGTGGCTATGCGGCCAGACATTATCGCAGCTACTTGCGTAATAGCCGGGCGCAATAAAAACCGGGGAAAACGGTAAATTCGATAAAAGACAAGGTAATAAACCGAGAGGAATGATTGGTACGATTTCATTGAGACCGAGAGACTGACCGGCCGATACGAGTTCCACGAATTGGTCACGATGTATATCGATAGGCTTCAACCGAAGACAGGAAGGAGGAACGAGGAAACATAATCGTGTCCGTATTCGAGCGGACCACGGGAGGAGGGAAGGCATCGCATTACGGAAAGACAATGAAAAGAAAATGCCGCGAAGTTCTTGTTAAGCCGAGCTATTATCGTTAATTAAATAGCGCCTTCGCTATCTGGGCTCACGGCCCGTCGCCGTGCCTGTGGCATTAAGCCCGTATGACACCGTAAAGACTTTAAGTCGCTGCTCGTTATCGGAAGAATGACGGACGGGTCCGTGCTCGCCTAGGAAAGGACAAGGCTGCGCGATCTCCATTCCGGGCTGCGCTATCCACGATCGCTATACCGCTCACGGCCGGCGAATAAAGCGGGAGTAAACTCAGTGTGGGTGTACCTAGGGCCCAATGGTCTTGGGCCCGTGCACCTATATACTAGCTGACCCATAAAGAAAGATCATCCACCGCGGAACTGAGAGACTCCCTTAATAAATCGAACCCAAAGTTTCTGAACACCGAGTGGTCGATGTGTCTACCAATGGATTCGGCTCGGTGTAGCAGCGTCTAGGACCAAGTCAATATAAAGACGGTTGGGAAAGCACGTGAGTAGCGGGTCGCAGCGTGACAGTATTTCTCTCTCTCCCTCTGGTCGAGCCTAATCCGATTATCAGCAGAAGGAAGAGGAGAGCCGGTTCGCGGGAGGTCGGAAAGAACGAGCGTCGTGTCCGGGACATTTGGATTTTTCGTGAGGGGGACACAGCACCGTGACGCGTCGCGTTGGGGCAACACGTGATGTGCCCCGTCATATCGTTCGACGTCGCGTTCGGCCAGGTCGAAACGGCACGGCAGAAAAAAAGAAAAGAAAAGCCGCGCCACGCCGATACCGAATCCGGAATGGTATTTCATATTTTACGGTCGACCGTGCAGGGAGCAGCCCGGCTCACGAACCCGGAGAGTGCTTCTAGCTTTGATGGGGGACACAACATCGTCTTCGACCTCTCGAGGATCACGATTCGGTGACGTGTGGCCGGCCCGCTATCGGGATAACGTCTTGTACGGGCGCATATAAACGTAAAGTTCGCGGTGAAGGTTCTCTCCGGGCTCTCGAGGTTCAACCGGTAGAGAACCGCGCCGGGTGCATCGAGTAGGCATTCGCTGTCTCGTGGGGCCCGGCCCGGTCCGGCCCGGCAGGGCACGGCCGTCGCGCACTGCGCATCGTTTCCTAGTAGTTCTGGTAGTCCCGAGATCGACCGGAACCGCCGGGAAAATGGATCGAAAGCTGCTACGGGATCGTGGCCCATGCTTCGCGATAAATAAAACCGACCAGGACCAAGGCGAACGGTTTTGTTCCGCGAAATCTCGCATCGTAACGTCGAGACCGACTTCAGCTGCACTTCTGCTGCACGCTAAGCAATTGGTGAGCCTTTCGGCATCGTGCCTCTTCCTGCTCACCTTCCTGCTTCGCTTCTTCTAACCTGACTGTAGATTTTATTTCCGTGTAATGTTCATTTCACTTGTCGAACGTTTCCTCGTGAAAAAAAAGGTGAAGCAGAGAGTAATAAACTAAATTATTTTATGCATACATGACACGAATGAGCGGATGGAATGTCAGAACGGTAGAACCGTTTATAGAATTTGATTTATTTCCGGAAACTAATGTGTACAGCCCTATATACGGCTGAATCTGTAATAACAGGAAATTGAAAATATCAGTAGAGTCATAGAATTACGAGTGCCGTATCGCAAGCATAAAATTGCGCGACAAGAAACACATCTGTCAAAACAAATCCGTGTGTCCTTGCGGCGTTTACAAATAAATGCGGCTTCTCCTAGCAAGCGCATTCAGAGAAATTTTGTTATATGTTTACAGGAACGTGAACAAGTTATCACACAGTGGGATCACGCTTGAAACCACCAGCCCAACTTTTCCAATTCGTGTCTCCATATAGTCATACCACCTATACAATGTTATGCGTATGATGTTGACATTTAGACTGTTGAAAGCGTCGTAGCTTATTTGGAGCATTAACTATTTAATTGGAGAGGTACTACCGCTCCATCGAGTGTTCCTCAGCGCGAAGGAAAGCGCGATCGGACTTTTGCAGACCTGCTACCGGTGATTGACGTAGAAAATATAGGAGGATCGCGTCCACGACGATCCTATCGGGCTGTATCGAATCGAACGTCTCAACTCGAGCAGGGATCGACCGATCGAATCTTTCGCGCACACGAAAACCGGCTGCGTTAACAATGAGTCACCGGGCAAGCACCGGGTTCCTGGACCGGTTGCGCCGCCGCAAAGCACCTTAGCGCCTTTTAAACCGATGGAAAACACTTGTTAACGCTCGCCGAGCGAATAAAGTGGTGCCTGTCCGAACTAAATGTAGATACAGCTCTTATGCCCGCTATCGCCGCAATCTGCGACTCCACGTTCGGCCTTCCTTTTATACCCTCGTTCCTCTCGTTCGTCCCCTCCCCCCACGCGCCCGTTTTCGTCGTTCTTTCGTTCTGTCTTGTCGTGTTACGTCTCTCCTCCACCCTGCGTTTCCCTCCCCTCCCTTCCCTGGACAACCGTCGTAGTCGGAAAGGCGGCCCCCCTTTCTCGCGTCAGAATCTTGCCGATTCGAAACCCGGTGGATCTCTCGTCGCCGTCCAAGAAATCGCCGCACAGTGGACGCTTCTTCGACGCAATTTGAGCGTAAACCGCGTCATTAGATTCCTCTAGAATGTAACAAACGCGTGAACGAACCTCTGTTCGGTTATCAGTGATCCGGCCACATTAATGTGTCGAGGGTACCAACGTAACAACATGCATCTTTCGTTGCTGTTACAATTGCCTGATTCCGAGACGCGATACGACACTTGCATAGCCCGAAACCGAGCTCCGAGTGTCGCGGATTAAATGGGTGCACTCGTTGCTAGGTTTTCGGGTGTATATTTCTATTTCGGCGAAATTCGATGCAGTTTCGCCAAGGCAATATGCAATTTGGGAAAATTCATTTTCCTCAAAGGGAAAATTAGTGGACAGACTAATTTGAATTCCAATATTCGAATTTTTAGTTTGTTCGTCTCCAAAGGAGGAATTTGTCATCATTTTTGTTCATGCAGAATGACGTTCCATTTGGGAATTCAACCCCTCAACCTACAAATTAAAAGATGAAATAATTTTAGTGGCAATTAATCGAATTTTTAGTTTCTTTGTATCTATGAAAATAGTATATAATCAATTGTATTCAAACAAGATGACATTCGCTTTAGGAAGTTAACCCCGAAACTGCAAATTAAGGGATGCACCAACTCGAGAGGCAATTAATCAAACTTTTAGTTTGTCCGCCTGTAAAACTGGAATTTTTCTTCGTTTCTCAAGCCGTAAGTTGAAGGACATACTTTATTTTTTGAGTACGAAGTAATCAAGTTTCCGATTTATTCATGTGTCACGGAGGAATTTAGAATCATTTTCATTTGAACGGAGTGTCCCTTTGCCCAGGAAATTCATTTCTGGTGAGTTCCACTATAAAGCATCGATCAACTTGTGTCTTAAGAATACCTCGTTGCATTTGCCTTCTAACATGAAGAACTGAAAAATGCACTAGCTATCGAGTTCATTTTTCACTCGACTTTAATTCACCGGTAAAAAGATTGAGTCGGTATCCCGCGGAAAGCGGGTATTGGCTGTCGACAATTTCCCTCGTGAAAATTCTATGTAATTAGGCGGCGGCCGGTGCCGTCGGTACCGAGTAAACAAAGGCAAGTCTTCTCGCATGCGAGTAAATACGTCAGCGCGACTGTAATTGTCCGGCAATTACCAGTCGCGCGATTGCTAAGACCAGTGCCACGCGGGGCTGCCGTCCCTCCAGACTCGTCTTTTATTGATTCCCTGTTAATTAGTTGGTGGAACGCGCTACTGAGACTTTTGGCAATCGTCTTCCGGTAGTACGTGCAAACTATTTCGGTCCAATTCACAATAAACCTTTCATTAATCTATGCAAACTATATGTATATTAATCTAAGCACCAGAAGACGACCGTACTCACTGCCTTGTACCAAAGCGAACATTGTAGAGTAATTAATTTTATATTTTAACATTTATTTTATCAATTTTCTTTTATTCATTTTATTTGTCAAATATTCGAGAGGAACTCGAAGGAGATTTATGCTAAATATTATATGTTCCTCTTGATTGATTTAACTTATCTAATAAGTTACTCAACACATTATATACTGACGACGATCTTGTAATTATTTAGAGTTTGTTATCCAAGATTAGTGATTTTTTAATAGATCCTCCAACAGCAATAGTAAATTCATGATCCTAAGTTTCCTTCTGATACTTCACAATAATTAAAAATCGCAGTATTAGGCTTCCGGTAGATAAAGCTTTAAGTTTCTCAATATAATTCGATTTAAAGAAAAGACCTGAAAAGACGTTGTAATTGTGCGAAGAATTTGAAAACCTAAAACTGAAACGAGATCAGTGCAGCATCGTTGCATCGGAATTTCAGAGCCCTACATGTAGACAGAAAAAGACGATGGCGTTCGAGGAGGATAGATCCAGAGGCAAGATATACACGAAACAGGGAGATACATGGTGGATCGTCGTCAATCATCGGACCGGAAAAGGCCCCCGTGCATTTTCTTCATTTTGCAACGTGTCACCAGCTTCTTGACCGTTGTCCCTCCACACCTGAACGACCACTACGACCGTAACGAGTCGCAGGCTCATAGAAAATTCTATTATTCTATTCTTATCATCGGGATGACGCTCGTATCGACAGCCGGATATATAATGCAACGTGAGTTTCTGTGGTTGCGGCGCCTACCGGATGCGCCTACACCGAACTTGCATACTGAACAGCGGCTTCGTCTTCTAAGGCCCAGGCTAGAGGACGTGCTGGATCGTCACGGCCGCTTATTGCCGATGACCGAACGCATTCGCGGGTAATCTCTTGCAACAAATGTGCTATGAATAGAGATTTCAATTTTTACATTTTCTTTTGTATTGTTGAAAACTAATGATGCGTGTCTGACCCCGTCGAAGCGATTGAACCGTTAGAAATGCGGTAGACGCTTCCTTATTTTGAATTTCTACTATCTCTATTTGCAAAGGAAATGCATCGATCATGAATGCAACCGAATGCAACTAGATGAACTTTGACATAGAGCGCAGAATTGTGTTGGGGTGCGTCACATGTTTAAATGATTAATTATTTTCAAGATTGAATATCATTATCTTGATTTTATTGGAATGCGATAGGTGTAATCGAGTGGTACATATTTAACAAAGGTTAATGTTTAACGATAACATTATTGGCTTCTTTGTAATAAAAATTATGATTTTGTATGTTTGTTAATTATTGGAATGCAAAAGAATGCATTCGATTAAACAATGAATAGCTTCTTTTATAGTAAAGACTATGAACTTGTATTCGTCAATTATTAGAATGCAAAACAAATGCATCGATAATGGACGCAACTGTTAAACGATCACCGCCAGTGACCTTCGACACTGAATGCAGCGTTAGCAACAAAGCGGACAGCTTCCTTATGTTATTAATTATTCATAATATTGTACAGGCGAGTGGCTAGAATGCAAAGGAACTGCAGCGATAATGGGTGCAGCGTAGCGCAGGCTAAATGGGAAATGCGTTGAACTTCGACACGCGCGGACTATATTGTCCGTCGCGAGGACAACAAAAAAAGCTGAGGTGTGACATGTGCGCGCGAAATTTGAATTCTCGCCGCGCCTGATGGTATTGTTTTAATTAACACACTGTGAATTTTACCCCGTCGCGTCCCCTCGCGGCGTTCGTAGAACTAATTCGCCTTGTACGAGAACAATGCGTCACGATCGGCGTCGCATCTGCCACGCGATAGGTCGCCGAATGCAGCAGGACGTCCCTGGAGTCTCGCACGCGTACCCCGTTGATTGCAAAAGTGGAATGCCAGGCGGACTGCACGCCAAAAAAGACGAGGAATATTAAAAAGGGTGTTGGAGCATGGTCAACGGCAACGAATCTGTTAACGAGTTTGAGAAATAAAACCACTCCATCCATCCCCTAGATTCGAACTGAGCGGGCTGCTCCGGGGTTGAAGTTGTTTGCCCGCGACCTCAGCCACCTTTCACAATCAACTAGGCCGTTCAATCAACAGGAAAACAGTTTTGCATTTTCTAACGGATTCGGATAGAACGCCAGTTTTTCCAAGCAATGTGTCTTCAATCCTGTGTGCAGTGACTCGGATTAATATTAGGACGCTCTAGAAAAGATGATCACTTTTTTAATATTGTACTACACGAATTGAACTTTATGGGCTGCTAGAGCAATTAGTTTGTTACAGGATGTGGAAAAAAATTTTCAACAATTGTAAATTGATCGGAATTGTTGAAAAAATACTTAAATTTGCATTTTACAACAATTTTGTGTGGGTCTGTATTGAAAATTTAAAAATAGGCTTTGTAGATCTGTGTTAACTATATCCACTGTGAAAGTTTCATTGAAATAATCGATTGATGCGGAAAGAACAATCGGGCAAATCTGCAATATTTGCCATCTTTAAACGTTTGTAGCTTATTGCAACGTCGACCGATTTTGACGAAATTTTTTGAATATGTTTAATTCAAAGAGATGTACAAAACGTTTTTTTTCAATTTTCAATATGGGTCTTCATGGAAATTTTTTTTCACATCCTGTAGTAAACTAATTGCTCCAACTTCCCAAAAGAGTTCAAATCGTATAGTACAATATTAGAAAAAAAATTAAAAAGTTTTATTGTATTCATAACGAATATCTCGAGAACTAAAACCAACCGCCACGAACATGCAAAGGAAAAAGTTATTCGAAATGTTGAGTTTTATGACGTATCCAAAAGGGGGCGTAAATTTATAAAAAATAACGAGGTTATGCTATGTTAAAATAGTGACTCTACTGATTTTTCAGCCACTCTGTATAACGTAGAACGTTCAAAGCAATATCTGTCTGAAATTATAGGGGAAAAATAATTTACACTGTTGACCTCGACATTATATCTCAAGCTCATTGAAACCGATAACGTCAACTCTATTCCAAATAATCACTTTTCCTGTCTTAGAAAATTCTTTTACGTTCGAAGAACCTCGTTGTACATTAGCTACCTTATTCTGGTGTTCCCACTTTTATTGCAACAATGCGTAGAACAGAATCATTTCGCTCGAAGATGACTCTGTCACTTCGACCAGCATAGACAGCAAATCATTGTGTCCCGAGATCGGCTACTAATCACTTCCTTGATGTGGTCTGATCAATTTTTCTTCCGCCTCTTGTCCCAGTTTAGACACGATAACAGCATTTGCGCAATCGACGAATTCCACCATGCAGATGTTCACCGGACTTCTTGCGCCGGCCTCTCTGCGACTTAAACTGCACAAGTGACCTTTCAACCGAATCACTACTCGCCGATCTAGACTGCTCTCCTTCCTTCGCCACCGACATCTGCTCCTAATCAGATACCAGTCATTAAATTAAATCCTTGCCGTCCGAAGTCGAAGTTTTAACTTCACGCATGCTCCGAGAATCATCAATTTTATATGCCGTTAAATGAAACTTCCATATGCATTAAATTTATTTCTGTCTACTTTGCTACTCTCGAGTAACGTCGTTATGCTATTCTGTAGAACTTCATTTATATTAACAGTACGATTAATGGAGTATCATCAAATTTTCACAGAGCAAAAGGAACTTCTAAATGCATTAAATTTATTTCTGGCCAGTTTGTTACTTTCGAGTTACATGTGTATACATATTGTATACGATTCCGTACAACTTCATTTACATCTATCTATATAAATAGAAATCAAATGCTGTTGATTGGTAAAATGTTTGTGATAGTAATAGAAATCATATTTCAATGCAACAAAAAAAAACGAACGTCACAGCTTTCAATCAATGATTCAATAGGAATTTATATTATCGACGTCTGAATTTTCAGTTGATAAGTTTTTCTTACAATATTGAACACTGTCAGACAAAGGTCGATTATCGTAGTTCTTTAAATAATTGCACATATGCACACTCAAGTAATTATTCATGGCCCATAAATTTAATAACAACACTTTTAGTCCACAAACACTTTATGTTACATACAACCGGTTTAAAAAAATTTCACAAGATTTTCCATCTACCAGAGAAATAGATTGCTACATAACAATTTGCGTTCTCATAAAGATCCACAGTGTAGTTACTAGTTTAAGGATGCCTGGTCAACTTTAATGTTAAGTAACCGATGAATTATGGGTATTTTCTGGAATAAGAAAATAATTTGGGTAACATGAAAATAGTAATATGATATTTAATAACCGTTAACACGAACGTTGTATTAGTTGAAGGATGTATAGACCATTTGTGGGCTAATAAATAAATAACAAGCGTTCTGTGGAGCTGCGAAATCAGTTGGGCAACGTAAAAATGGCAACGTGATATTTAACAATCGATGAAACGGCCGGGTAGCCATGTGTTTCTGGTGTATACGTTGAAATCATTAAGTGCGCGATTGCGCAACACCCGTAATCCCCTATCTTTGTCATGCGATTTTTAATTTGCATCGAGGCGCTGTTATCTCGCGGGCACGTACGCGTGACGAGCATCGCGAGTCGCGAACCGTGTTCTACAAACGCATAGTATTCGATTCTAATGACTCATACCCGGGTGAAGCAATTCTGACCGCGATGCATCATCGCGGACAATGTCGGAAACAAAGAAACACCGGTTTGTCGCTTATTGTTAGCCGCGGTGGCGGCAACAGCCCGATATTGCGACAGGATTTTCCCCGCGCGCACGCGGAGGCGTTCGTGAGCAATTTTGTTTCGCTGCTTTCGAATCGATAGTCACCGGACTTCCCTACCAGAAGACAATCATGCTCGCGTCATTACGCACAACTTTCCTTTCGTCAGTCCAATTAAAAGAATTTATTAACCCTGCGGTACATTATTCTCGAACGATGTCACACAAATTCATTATGTATACATCGTTAACCTTCGGGAGGCTGACGTCTCTAATGATTTCATGGCAGTCTTTGCTGTATCCATTCGAATTATTACGCATCAATTTCTGCGTACCTACGAAACTACGCCTCTCAGATTAATATCAATCTGCTTATAAGAGCTAATATCAACAGCAAGCTTAGTTTAGTATTAGTATTTAACCTTGAAGAGATGAACGTCGACGTTGACCATATCGTAAGCAAGCATCTCGTTTTTCAAGTGGTAAATGTATAATAAAATTATGTACATACCAAAATATCTGTATATATAATTTTTTATCTGAAGAAGCTATTGTTTAGTACAGTAGTGTTTGGATACATGTATACGGTCACTGGATATATTTATACACAATAATTGTCTCACTGTACCAAACATTTTCTTCTTGAAACATTTTTTCGTATTACTAAAAACTACATAGATATTTTGTGAAAGTTTCAGATGCCTCACCCCAAATAATAAATCATTGGATTTATAGAAGAGGAGAGTGTTTTCGATGTTGTCTTCGTTTAGATCTGGTAAGGGCGTAGACTCTCTATTCCAGGGTTGCAGGGGTGCGACATGCGCCTTCTCATTTCTAGATAATAAAAAGATGGGGTTTTTAGTAGTCAAAAGTTGTTAATTTGCATTATTCGGCAGCAATAAAAACAATAATTACAATAATTACAATGAAAACAAAATATCCAGTATATGCACTTGCCTTGTTCATGAACTTACCCCACTTCAACTTATAGAAAAATGCACCCTGCAACCCTAGAAACGAGAGTCTACCTCCTTAAGTTCCCTCTTAATAGAGAATCAGGGCCTTTAAAGTAATATGTGATGGATACTAACGAGCACGCCACTCGAAGTGTTCGAATTCGGATAATTGCGACTTGATCTTTTCAAGAAATCGGGGAATGCTTTAAGCAAAAAAATTTCATGCGATTTTCGGGAAAGAAAGATATGCGCGGACAGTGGCTCGGCTAATTTTACCTCGTTCGCGCCAGGAATTCAAGGCAGGGCGTTGCACCCGATGCGATGGTAAGTGCAATAACGCGATAATCCGCGTCGGTTCGATTTCGGCAGATATTTTGGGCGGCGCGGCGCGGGAATGACGCGCAAACGAGCATGCGAGCGGACGGACGAGTTGCAGCACGTGGCAGGCCAGATCGAAGGCATTTCCATGCGCATTAAATGAACAGACGGTCGTCCATCACACCACCGTCGCGAGCGCAATTAAGCCAACCAGTGCCGCATGCAAATCGGCGCATTGTCTTGACCCGAAGTGGCGCGATGTCGCCAATCCGCGGTTGACCTCGTTACGCTTTAGCAACCGGCGCACGAAGTCCCAAACCTCTCGATTCGCATTTCCAAAATTCCACCAACCTTCGCCGCAGTTCACTTGGCGATGGCCATGCACTTACGTGCACTTCGTGTTTCAACTATCGTTCCAGCTTGGAACTCTCTATTCAAAGGAGAACATTAAGGTCAGCTGTTGTCATGACTGGGGACAAATAGTTTTGTAAAACAGAGTAATGTAAATTTATGTTTTTCTCATAAATGATTTTCATTTAATTTTCATCATGATCAGAAATGATTTTCTTTGCACCCATTTTTATAGAACTTGGGGGGCACAAAAGAAAAACTTGAATGTTTGGTAATACATTGCTGGTCTTTCACAATATAAAATTGTATTATAAAATTATTTTAACCTTTCACAATCAATAGTCCCCTCTGTAGCTCCGCTGAAAATTACTATATTATAATTCAAAACTATTTCTGCATTACTAAACGTTTTTGTGTTTAATAAATTGATAAATTTTCAATTGTGCTATCAATAAATTCACGTGATTTCATATCCAAAATTCTGCACAGCTGATTAGCCACATTTCTTGACTGTTGGCTTCCCAATAGCGAAATTTTATTTATATTTGCAGACGTTTCTAAATCGTGCACAATCCACTCTGTCTAATTTTTCATCGCATCCGAAATAGTTTGGCTACAGTACACAAATTTTCTTGAGACGTAACGGGACTTTTCTAAATCGGACTTGTTTCGAATTTCTACCAACTAACTACTCCAAGAATAGCCCAGACTGTCTCAGAGACAAGCCGAAACTTGTTTCGAAATTCCACCGATCAAGTCTAGGAACAGCCGTGTTCATCTTAGAGAACACTTGTCAGCAGCAAAATGAGCAAAGCCGGAATTGTTATTTTCATCTGATTCCACGAATCATCTACTTCAGAAGGTATATATTTTTGTATCGTCTGTATAAAGAACGTGCCAAAGATATTGAGTCGCTCGAATTCATTATGAAATCAGACAATTAAGCCGGTTATTATTGAGTGAACAATGTTTGTGTTTGTCAAATGATATTATTACGACGGCACGAAATGAAGTTGCCTCCCCCTGTGATATTCTGAAGATATCGCATAATAATATCTATCTATCATATCTATCGCATAATAATATCATCTTATAAATTTTATATTTTATAAATTCTATTATATTATTCTATATCTTATAAATTCCATTTATCTTATAAATTCTATATAAGATGATATAATTAGTTAGTTCATTTCAACATTTCTTCTCAAAGTTTTTAGGGTGTCCAACTTATACAACATTGTTTTTTACGAAATCATTGTCGTCAGAATATCGGATACAACCTTTAATCTGTTAACACTATCGTTCTACTTCCTGCAGCAAAAATTTAGCTGGCAACTATACCTTTCCAACAGTATAACTGAAAAGCAAAACGTATCCCGACCATTCCGACAGTCCCTTCCACAGTTTTGCATAAAGATTCGATATCCAGTAATGACAATCCGTTAAAATTACGAGGTATTCGTTCCCCTTCGACTCGGTGTGTATACCTTTAATTTATTATGCTAAACGCGGTACGGGCCGCGTGGCGTCGCAGATGACAAACATTTAGATCGCGAGGATGAGAAACGCCGCGCAGCCGCGAATTCGAAAGAATAATGAGGCGTTGCTAGTGAATGAAGAAATAATGGAAACCGATATCCAAGGAACGCTGGAAGATTGGTTCTCTGCGGACACGTGATGGCAACGTCTGGCGTGCATGCGGAGCTGTTGGTTTAAGCACAACGGGGATTCCGTAAGAGCCTTTTGTCCTTCCTCGATTCCAGTCAGAATCACCCTGCTGCCCGGTTTAGTTCGCATAAACGGGAAACGGGTTCCAGTCAGAAAGAGCTTTGGTAGTTCAGCGTAAAAGAACAGTGCATTGTCACGGGGGCAACGAGAGAAAAAAAAGTATACGAACGCGCGCACCTCTTTCGATTGGTTTCGCTTGCACCATCGGCCCTCGTCTTTCTCTCTTGCTCGTTCTTTTTCACTCTCTTGCTCACCCCACACTTCTCTCTCTCTCCATCCACCCTTTCGTCCCCTTCACGCTTCCGTTCTCTCTTTCTCCCCGCGTCGCATTGAAAAGGAAACCAAGGGCTACGAAAAAGCGGATGTTTGGAGAATGCAAATGAATATGTCGAGGAAGAGCGGCCATTCAAGTGCTCCCTTCTAATGCCTGGCTAATGCGGTCGCGTGACACTTCTCGGACGCGTTTCACAAAAACAGGCTCCGGCCTGATGTTTTCGGTCAAAGAAAATTACTGGGTGTCGCGGAAACTTCGCCTACCGGCGGCGATCAGTTCGCAAAAGTTTGCCCGTTTAATGAACGGCAACTTTAAACTCACTTGATAAGCGGTCTGCCGGCTTCGGAAACTTCGTATCGATTGTGCCAGTCTCTAGATTTGGGTTGTTTATTTTAAGGGAGAATTGATAGCGGGATACACGAACGTCCATTTTTGGGTTACCGAATAAAATATGTTTCTCACTGGCGTGTTCTCCAACGGTTTCAGGATAAAACGGCGATGATTAAATTAAATTTGAGGTCTCTTAATCTACAAATGTAGTGTCACAAATACGTAAATAAAAGAGTGTATAGTTCTCGCAGTGCATTCCTGCCTCATGGAGTATGAAAAAGCGGTGATTAAATTTAATTAGAGTCTACGTCGTAACTCGCATTCACCTTTAATCTAGAAATATATAAATTTATTTACAAGCACCCTTAGTCACAAATAAGCCAAAAATAAAATGTGTAGTTCTCTCGGTGCATTCTTCTCATAGTGGATCACAAAAGTTCACTGTTAATCTGTAGCAATAGCCTCGAAAATAAAATATAAAAAAAGTAAAAAGTGACGGTTAAGTTCGAATTCCGATCCACAAAAATTCATTATTAACCTGTAGAAATACGGTCATAAATATTGAAATAATAAATGTGCACTGCTCGGTGCATTTCCAACGCATGGAGGATAAAACAGCAATAATTAAATTCAATTAGACACGACGTCACCAACATTCACTCTTAACCGATCAACACAGAGACACGTTGTGTTAATGTCAGTTTATAATATTCTGTAGATGCAGAATAAAAAATAAAATTTGCTTCTCTCGATGAATGTTTCAACAACTGGAAAATCGTTGTTAATTCGCAGGAACAGCGGCATAAATAGGCGAAAACTAAAATATACAGAGCTAGGTGCATTTTTAACGGTAGAAGGGTGAAAAAGCGATAATTAAATCAGATTACGCGTTCCCCGGGGGTCCGCGACGGGAAAAAGCAGAACGTCCGTGGCCATCGAAGACCGTATTAAACGTTTGAAAGCCGTTGACCATAGTGATCGTTGGTTTTGCGTCCCTCCACCCCCTCGATCATCCACCACAACCCTTGCAGCGTGGCCGCCGCTGCGAACACCGTTGCGTTTCATTGTTATGAGCGCATGCAAATCGCGATCCCGCTACCGGGACGAGTATCAATTCTAACAGGATTAATTCGAGTGCAGTCATTGTTTTTTGCGCGTCACAAAAAGCCTCGAACCCTCGCTTTGCTATCCTACTCGTCCCCCATGCTCGGTGTTATGGCGGCCTGTGACGTGTCCGCCTCGTTTCGAATAATATGCAGGACGTGTGAGAGCAACCGGTCCTCTTTCTGCGAGGAATCGACGAGTTTGTAAATTGCGCTCGATCAGTCGCGAAACGGGGGATCAACGTTGTATGTCGCGATTAATTGGCGATAACTAGAGTTCAGATATTTATGCATTTATAGCAAAATTGAGTAGATGAAATTCAAAATTGTTGGAAAATTTTTCGAAATTGTAGAAATCAATGTATGATTTCTCTTCTAATAAAATCCTTAAAGGAAGAAATAACATTCGATTTAAACTTAAACATCCGCAGTCTAGTGGTAACTAGAACTCGTGTGTTTTAATTATTTATACTTCTATTACGTTGGTTATAATGACTATGCAATTTTCTTCGCTGTCAGTCGATGGCCCTATTTGCAAGAATAAATATCGAAAGACAATAATGGAACTACAAAATGCCACGAAATTCTTGAATAAAATTGACAACGTTTAGAACTTATTTATTCCAATTCAATGTAATAGAATTTACTTAAACTTTTTGTCAACTTAATATTTCGCTGTAATAGTTCCAGTATGTTAAATGAATTAGAATTTCTCATATTGTAACAACTGCACGGATTCTAATGAATTTACCGAATAAGAGAATTTTTGCATTTCAGAAAGATGACTTCGGCCTGATTACTGCGGCACTACGCCAGTATCTTCCGGAACGGGGGACCCCGTACATACTGGATATCGATTTGGACTTCTTCAGCACCAAGAATCCTTTCAAAACACTTCACGAAGAAGTCAATCTTTACGACAAGTTAGCACCCTTGTATGCTTTCCAACGACCTGAATCAACTGATCCTGATGTGAGTACGAATTATTCATCGATGACAAATTTTTTATTATATTTCAGTGGTGCTTGATTGATATATTGATGGCGTCTGTGAATTTTCGACCTGCAATTTTTTACCATTGGGAACTCTCAACGTAAACGCCGTTAACGTAAATTTCTACTTGTTTCATAGGTTTTTCCAAAAGATTTTTTTTGACATTTTACGAATAAAAATTTATAGATGTTTAAATATTGTTCGGTTCGAAGATGGAAAAAATTATTTTTGCAAGTAAATTCCGTTGAAACGATGTAATTTATTATTTTCATACTAGATATGTAGATCACGAAATTTTTTAATAAGTAAATGTTAATATAAACATCTATTTTCATCAGAAAACATGTTGCATCATGATGGTGTACTGCACGTAAAAAAGATGGAATTTCTAAAAAAATGCAAAAAAGTTGCAATCTTTTCCTTTCCAGCATTACAATCAAATAAATTCTCGATATTTTGCAAAAAGAATTTTATTATTGTTTTCAAGATAACGAAAAAGTTCACTGTAACCAAGTATCATAATATTTTTCAAATACCACGATATATAATTCTTCACTTACCACGAGACGAAGTAGCCAAATTAATTTGGTTGTTGATAATTAATACTTAATAGCATTGATCAACTTTAAACTCAAATAACACCGAACATATTGCCTTTCAACATCGTTATTGTTTACTGATTCTTCAAGAGCATATTCTGAACAATAATTTACTGATAATCATGAACTCTCGAATTTTCATATTTCGAGTTTCTGCCAGGTGTTTGGGACCGCGACCGCACTGTACGAGGCGGTTGTCGTTTTGCGAAATAAATTGCACGGATTTGAAGGTATGAGCTTCCGTTGGTGTAGTTAACCGAGTTAGGTGCAACGAGATCGCGCGGGCAAGAAAACATAAAAGTTTCACGAAACAAAAGACTCTAAGCCAGCCAGATTTGAACTAGTGGTGAATTAAACGGAAACAGCGAGGCCCGGTTACCAAAGACGGAAATTCGCGGTGTTTGAGTGTAACGAAGAGGGAGTGGGAGTGGGAGTGGGAGGGGTGTGTACTGACACGGAGCGGAAGATTTGCGAATAATTAGGTGGGCCGACAATAGCCGGGGTCCCGTGGCAGACCGGATACACAATGTGGCCTGCCACCAGTCGGATAATAGACAGAGAAGAACGACTCTATGGGGTTTTAGGATTCGACGGACATAATGGCACTGGTCCATTGTCTACGGTAGCTGCAGACTGCCAACATCCGCTTTTGAGGGCGGCTATGTCAGCTCATCTGCATGCCAGCTTCCGATCCTTCAAGTGTTTGGTTTCCAGCATCGAAGATGCAAATTACCGTTGCGATTCCGCCCGACGTTCGATTGTTATCGATCATGCAAAACGGGATGCGTCTGTTTCTCGTTCCTCCCGAGCCCTCCATTGTTCTTTCGACGAATAGAAAATCATCGAAAGAGAAAACTAATGGACAAAGAGCCGGGCTAAATTCATAACGCGATCCAAGTTTCGTTACACTTCGCAAGATTTTCTACTCTCCAAATTACTTCGGCTATCAAAAATTCAAATATTTCATACTATTAAAACGTTTCAAGTATATTCAAAGGTTTGAAACGTTCAAATATTCAAGTATTTAAATCATCAACTCTTCGAGCATTAAAGCATTCAAATGTTGAAATATTTAAACGTCCAGATATATTCGAGTATTCAAATTCTCCAGCTATTCAAGCCGTTCAGATATTCAAATGTTTAGACTCTTCTGAATTACAACAGCTCGATTAGGATTTCCGTTGATCCTGAGATCGGCAGTTCGTTTCGAGACACATGCATCGTCACAAAATTATACTAGTTCCCGGCGATCAGCGTACCTGGTTTAATCAGTTTTCCAAACGTAATCGGAATGACAATTGCAACGTTAGATGGGTTTCATCGGCTGCAGATAAATCATTGACGGAAATCGGCTAGAGGAAAGTGTCCTAACCGTGGGATTTTTACAAGGTGCGTGTGTCAGGAGGCACGCACTATCGGCGGTCGTTATGCTAATCGCGCGGTCCGGTTGAATGTGTGTCAGAGAACCGGAGATAGAGGCTGGATGATTTCGAGTTTCGAAGGAGGCCGTGGCTGCAGTGCATACAATCAGTTTGGTCGTTCCAAAATATCGCTTATGCTTCCATAGCGGATGGCTTCGATCTAATATATGCGGGACGGACCGGTGTGCTACCTGTCTTACCCTGAGAACTCGGCATTGCATTGTGATTGTAATCGCCGGTTGCAGGTCAGCCCGCGGCCTAACCGGGGTCAGGGTCATTCTTGAATTATTTAAATTACGCAACCCACCCTCCTTCTTCCTTCCTTCCTTCAGGAACGCGATTTTAGTAGAATGCTGCATTCCCCTTGCTGAGAGGGGAGAGAGAAAGAGGGGAAAAGAGAGGAGAGAACGCACAGGGAGAGAGGCAGAAGGAAGGGACAAACCCTTGTAATCCCGATAAGGAGCATGCGTGCCGTTCGAGGTTGGAATTTCATCGTACTCTTTGATGACCGTTTGATTATCAATGACTGGGATCTAGTTTCACGAGGATTCCAACGGACGTACATGGTTCCGAGATCTCTCGGGAAACATTTTTGCTATTCTGACGGGGCACCATGCAAACATTTTGCAGCGTTCGCCGCTCCCTTATCGGCCAAGTATTCTCTTTCCTTATTCGCTTATTGTTTATTCGTCGAAATAGCAATTGGATGCATCAATTATGTTCCACACGAGGCAAACAAGATCAAAAATATCTTAAATACATTATAAAAATGAGTTTCTTCTCTTAATTGTTCTTGTTAGTCCAAAATAATTTATAAAATTCTTAGTATATTAATTCGTCACTCTTTGCAAGAGTATCTTGTACATAGAAATCATAACGATTCTCTACTCGCTTATTTATTTTTACATTCTGGATCGATGGCGATCTGTGACGAGTCAAATAAAAATCTACTTTTCCTTTTAATAATTTCAATTCGTTCTTAATAGCATAACAGTATTCAAAAATTGTTGCTTCTACAGTTCTTTAATCCATGTTTGTTATGAATGCGTAACTGAATAAAATTTGCAATCTCTTTGCGTCACTCTTTGCACACATCCACGGAAAGCACTAACGGTATAAGACAAAGAAGAATATTATTAGCTAATATGCGGAATAAAATCGAATAAAAGTACTCGTTCTGGTATCATCATTTGACATAAATTCAGAGAGCACTGTCATTCTGATTTATTCATAAGACTCTGACATTTAATTTAATTTGCCGCTATTAATAGTTGACATGGACAGAGTGCCATTCAAATATTTAATGAGATTAAAATGAACCCAATGAAATTTCCGCACGTTATTATTTCATCGAATAGCGTTTTTTATTTAGACGCGAAACTCGTGGAAGACGTTTTCGAATAGAGAAATCGATCGGTAATATTGAATTCGGAATCAATTTGACCCAATTCGTTTTCTCAGGATCAAAATCGCGATGTCCCGTCGTGATCCCCAGCCTCGAGAAGAAATAACACGAGAGCGGGGGGTCCAGTATGCAAAACGGGCCCGTTTTCTGGCCTCTCTGAATATTGATGTGTAGCCGGGTATGCAAATGAGCGTGAGAATGCAGCTCGTGCCGGATGGTGACGCGAATAAACGAACCGGAAGTTAACTACTACCCCACCTTCTCCCCCCCCCCCCAGCGACATGCCCTTTCTGTCGTCTAGGTCGAATTATAGTCATTGACTTTTTCTTGCCGGTGTTAGCCTCGAAAGAAGAAATGTGACTTGCTTCATCTTATATTTGTTTTTCCTTATCTAACGTTACTTTTCGAATTCTTCTATGAGAATTATTTCGCAGTGGTTCATTTTATATTCGTCCACACTCTCTTCAGTAAACATTTCAAATAATTAAGTCCCTGTAAATGCATAAAATATTGTAAATGAAAACTCGTTGGCGTCTACACTTGCACATTACAATTCTTTGACATAATCGATTGAATAATTTTCTGACTTGAATGTCATTTCTGTTCTATTAAATATTTTAAAACATTAAGTAATTATTGAATCAATTCGAATAAAATAGTTTCCTACTTGATCCAATACGAATAAGAAAGCTTATATATTATTTTCAAGGGAAGAAAATTAATTAATTCTTGAATGGTTTTACTTGGGTTTACTTGTATCCAAAAAATCTAAAAGCTCGAATTCTAATATTTTAATTGATGAATAATAAACTGAATAATAAGTTGAAAGTAATACAACAGTGTTTCCAAATTCTTTAAACGTTTCTGCTCTTCTACATTTGATCTAGTAGACTAGTGATTAATATTTGTTAAAAATACTCGAACAAAACAACATTGCTCAATAATTTTCCTTATCAAAGATAGAGGAAAATTGCGTTATCTACAGGCATCTGTAAAATTCGTTTCGCCTCGGAATTCGACCGGCAATAAGGCGTCTCCTGTTGTGCTGTTTCCGTTTCTCCTGCATTCGATTAACGCCCTTTACCCCGTTGAAATATCTATTCGGGTGTTGTACAGTAGGAATCCTTGGGAATAGGACAGAGACAAACATCGTAGAATTAAATATACAATAAAGCTCGCGAACCTGGACACAGAAGGGGCGTGGTGGGGAGGAAGAAAGGGCGTTGGAGAGGAAACTGCTTTACCGACTGCACCTTCCAGCCCGGCATCCCCCAGTCTCCCACCCCCGATTGCTACCCGGCCGCATAAATAAATCCAATTGGCTCGAATAAAATGTACGAAACGAAGTCGCGCGCCAATGGCTGGGTGTGTATTTTATTTTCTCTCGTTTTCCTTTCCACCCCGGTGTCAGCCTGGCAACCGGCTGTTTTCTCTCTCTCTCCCCTCTCTCGCTTCGCCCCCTCGTCGTATCTGTCATGGCACCGCACTGGGATAATTCAATCACGACTTTTCACGGATTTCCCATCGAAGGAAACACGCCGGTTACCCGCCGGAACGACTTCGCTTTTTCCCGGAGACGCCATTGCCTTTTGCAATTGCGATGCGTTGCCTTCTTGTTCTCACTCGTCGGTCTGCTACTTCCAGTTTTGAATCGCAAACGCCTCGAATCTTTCAAACTCCATTCTCAAAAATTGTCCAAAGTTCTCATCTCTTAATTTTCTCTCGGGACGATCTCAAATATTTATTAATCTGTTTTGTACGATTTGTTAAACTATTACATGAATTGTTTGCTGCTCAAAGCACTTTATCGATAGCTAAATTTTATTCGAAAGTGATATTTAACTTTCAAATGAATTTCTGTATGCTTACCTTTAGCTGATTGCTTAATAGAGTAATTGTATTTATCTGTAGTCGTATATCTTCAGCGTTGTTATTATTAATATGCTACTTTGTATGTATTTCATAATTTGGAGGTGAAGAATATTGTGCTCATACGTATGTATATTGTATGCGTATTTTAATTTCTTAGTAGATATTTATTTTCAAGCAATTTCTTTCTATGAAGCCTGAATATTGATTAATAGAGTAATTGTATTTATCTGTAGTCGACTACCTTCAACGTTGTTATTATTAATATGCTATTTTGTAAGTATTGCATAATTTGGGGACATGAGTCTACCCATTGGAGGTGAAGAATATTGTACTCGTGCGTATGTATATTGTATGCGCATTGTAATTTGTTAGTAGATATTTATTTTCAAACAATTTCTTTCTATGAAGCCTGACTATTGGGTAAGGGCTGAAATAAGGTACTTTTACCAACAAATAGCAAACTGCTCGTTACGAATCGTCTGGTTTGTTGAAAATCTCATGAACAAGTAGACGTACGGTTGCCACGATCAGATCTGTTCTCAACCGTTTTCTATTTCCGTGGCAGAGGGTTAAGAAAATCACTGAGAGCCTGTCCGTTTAAAGCGTGCGAACGAAAACTGGTTCACGTGGACCCGGCCAAGGGAACGTTTCTTCATTGACAAGGGGAATGTCGTTGAGGTAGGTCACTTCCGTGACTACCTCCTCTCACGGAAGTCCCCCGTCAGTCGAACTTTGCTTTCTGTCGGCCCTTCTTAAGGCAGCCCTTCATTCCCTACAATTAAGCCCTCCGACAATTAAATCGATAACGCCCGCGTGAGCGCTCTTCGCATTCCGCGCAAACTTTCTGTGTCGGTGTTGCTCCCGATCGTTCTACGTACGCTACAACTGTTTCATTTCGTGATCACTAAAATTATTT
Organism: Lasioglossum vierecki; assembly: GCA_028455595.1. Lineage (NCBI taxonomy): Eukaryota > Metazoa > Arthropoda > Insecta > Hymenoptera > Halictidae > Lasioglossum > Lasioglossum vierecki. Next base: position 5,563,781 of record CM052336.1, on the reverse strand, counting down.
CGAGTTGCTTGATGATTGCCAATTGAATCGCTGGACCTGTTCTCGTCTATCGAAATCATCGATGACGCACTCAAATGCACAACATTTTTCCGAATCTTTGGAAATTATTCGACTGGCATTAAAATTTCTGTTGTTCGTTGGATACGGATTAACGACTTCAGAAGTCATCGTACTCTCTACGGAAATTTTGAAAAATCTTGTTACTCGATATCCTTCTGTACATTTCTTCTTCTTTCATTTTACACTTTAATTCCAGCAACTGTGTTTTATTCCTAGTGTTGTACTTTAAGCAAATATATCAAACTACAACAGAATCACGAAAGAATAACAAATATTCTAAAATCTAAAATGTGAAATAGGTGAATTTTTACAGGAAGAGCGGTTTGCAAAGGTTCTAACGGGAACGTGTCCTTTAACTTGGAAGTCTCTTCGTCAACCCCTCGCGAACTTTCAAAATAAACTTCAACGAGTTCTTTATTTATTTAGCCGAATTCGCGAATGAATGCCAAGTTTGCTGTGGAATAGTAGAAACACTATGAAGTAGTAGAAGATTTCTTAATCCCTTTACTCGTTTAAAGATACATATGAAGGCTTATGGCTTATGGGACTGTTAGAGACTTCATATCGAATGTAAAGGTGAAACGAACTTTTTGGAATTTCATTCCAGAAACGATATTTTAAGAATGATTAATTATTTAGAAAAGTGTAGTCAATTGCAGCAGATAAGAGGCAAGTAAGAATTTTTTAAATTTCTGGGTTCTTTGGAAAAATTGGATAAGAACCAACACTGCCATCTGTTATGGGTGATAAGAACGAGGGGTTTCTTCGCAGTTTACGGATAAGCCGCACAGTCCGGGGGTGACGTGACGAGCAACGCCGACGCCGACGCCATGTGCTCAAAATGGCCGCGGATCGTTAAACGATCGCGCGCAAGCTCCTAGGGGGTGGTGCGTCGGAAAGGGTTGGTTTTCGGGCTATCCTCGCTTCTTAATATGATCGAAGAATAGGTACAACCACGTTATTTTTATAAGTAAACCCCTGTCTAAATATCAAAGTAACAATTCTATTAACGAATATTTAAATAAAATTAAATTCTGATACATCCTCCACTTTGTTTACACTCTAGTGTAGTCACCCCAATTAATTCTTACAAGTCTACAATATGTCTATCAATCACTAGATTATGGATGTCCATACAAAAGAGAAATTTTATAAATCAGTTGCAGGAATTAGAAGTTCAACCTGTACATGATAACGATTTTTACAATTAATTTATATTACAATATGACGAAAATATATATCTAAAGTATATATCTATCATTAATAACCAAGTCGGAGGGGTTAAAATTGTAAAAAAATATGAAATTTCATGAACAATGTACGAAAGTACTTCCTACGTTGTGATTAGCCAGCGAATGTATAGTTTCCACAAATTCTTCATTGAAGTAGGCCACGTATTATCAACTCCCTCGGAAGGGTTGCAATTAATCCAGCTCCGAAACGGCGACTAAATTTTTCAACAACGTTTCAGCAAGATACTTCTACTTCTTAAAACTTGTTGCGTCGCTGGTCTCATTGTTCGTCATCAATGTCCAAGCTGGAAGGGTTGAAAGTGTCCGAAAAAATTTAGATTCCATAAACGATGTGGGTATGTACACTACATTTTTAAATTATGATTATCAAGTTGATGGTATTCAAAAAATACTTCGTTGAGCTTTACCACAGACAATCAACCCCTTTGGAAGAGTTACAATTAGTGCGACTAATTTTCCAGCGACAATGTCCAAGCTGGAAGGGTTGAAAGTGTCCGAAAAAATTTAGATTCCATAAACGATGTGAATATGTACACTATATTTTTAAGTTATAATTAGTAAGTTGATGGTACCCAAAAAATACATCGTTGAAGTTTGCCATGAACAATCAACCCCTTCGGAAGAGTTACAACGAATGCGACTGATTTCCCAGCGACGTATTAGCGAGATGCTTCTACTTCTTAAAACTTGTTGCGTCGCTGGTCTCATTGTTCGTCCTGCTGTCATGGTTTCGGGTACAGCTCGAGCGAGCATGCTCGCGGTTCAACGACCGGCGGCGTCGCCCGTGCCCCATCACCTGACACCTACTCACCGGACCTGGTGACAATAACGAAAATGATCGCGTTAAGGTGACCGCTCGGCCAGTGACAGTTGGCTGGACACGGACGAACGCAGTACGACGGAATCATTATGTAAGTGACGCCGCTAAATTTGTCAGGATGAAAATCGGAGGTTGGCTCGTCGAAACGGCGACGGCGACGACGATGGCGGCGGCAGAATGATATCCATGGAGTTCGTTGACCAGGGCTGTTATGCTTTCTGTCAACCTGGCAGGGGTCATCGGACTAGTCGCAAAGGTGGCCATTAATCTGCGAAAGGGGTAAGTGCATCCGGTGATGGCGTGTTCACGCTTTTTCGCGTGGATTCCACCGTCGGCCACGCGTTTTTATTTTTACGCCGCGCCAGCCGCGCGCGTGCCCTCGCATGCTAGTAATTGTTCACTTGCAGTTCGCACATGTCAAGTGTGTTGCAGTTGAACATCGGTTGTCGATACCACCTGATGTCCTCAGCGTACATCACCGGAGAGTTCCTTGCCCGGCTCTATCTCCCTCCTCGTTTCGTACCCGCACGATTTCGAGCACTCATCAGAGAACCCTTATTCTTCGAGGCCGTTTACCCTAAAGAGTAAAAATCATACAAACTTCCACGCACGGTGAACGCGGTAAACGTTCGCAGCATGGGACGCCTGATTTCGAGACAACGATATACGAATTTATTCTTCCTTCTCTTCTTCAATCCCAAAATCAATTTTTATTTCTACATAGAATATGTACATTCTACATGATTCTATTAATTTTACACATACGAAACGGATTCAATTTACTCGTAAAATAGAACGTCTAGTAATTTATTACATACGAATAAATATAATAGTGCATCAAATATTTTATTTTGCATAAAAGAAAAGAGAAGATAGAAGTTAAACCATGCAGTTTAAGAATGGATGATT
>CM052336.1:5481949-5560639 GCA_028455595.1 Lasioglossum vierecki | reverse complement strand
TTTAAACAAAACTGGTATAAGATCTAAATGAATACAATTTTGTCTTTGTTAGAAGGAAATGCACGCCAATTGCGTTTAGTGCTCGGTAGTTCTAGTGTTAACCTGAAGCTGAAACTAATGCGTTGATGTCCTTAAATATTTTTAACATGTTCACCGCTTGAAATTGTGCACGTGCCCAGTTCTGTCATAAACGCATAAAATCCGCGGTAATGATCACTCAAACGAAAACGTTGATTCCGTGATCGACGTTGCACGAGCGTGCCGAGTCATCCGTATTCTTAGATGTTTGGAGTCCCTCGGTTTTCGATGATTCACGCGGTTGCCGATCGCCTTAAAGATGTGCTAAACGGGTGCAATAACAGTCATGCTAAATAATTTATGCGCCGCGTGAAGTAATGTTTATTAATAAGCGTACTTGACAGAATACGGAGAAATGTTTAATTGCCGCTCCGCTCGCCGCGCAGCGGACCATTTATGTCGATACACTGGTTGATTCAGTAATCGTCGTGTTGCGATTAGTGTTTTCTAAAGTGACATAGATGTGTCCTTGTATCAAATGTCAGGCTTACGGCAACTTTAAAAATGTGCTCCTAAAATTTTGCATTCGAAAATATACGGTTGTCGATCGTTTTTCACTTATCTTGAAAGCATGTTTCTTGAAATTATTTCACAACTCTAATTTTATTTGTCTTCAGCACATGCAAGCTGTTACTTTTCCAAAATCAATTGTATTGGTTATACCAAATCGACAAAGAGACAAACATAATCGGAGAAACCGAAACATTATATTGCAAGTGATTTTTATTTTTAATTTATTAACAGACTGCGGACTTTATGCATTTATGTGAAAACATAATGGGCCAATGTGTTTCATTCAAATTTAATTGTATTTCTTATATCGGTAAGTGTTGCCAAATTTTTATAAACAATATAAAAGAAGGAATTAAAAAAAACACTCCTTTGTCAGATAAAACACAAGAAAACAAATTGTCATCACCACTAAATAAACCAAGTTTCCGTAAGCATCTTGTTGTGAGAATTTTTGAAAAATGCACGACTGTCGCCTGACTCGAAGTTTCGATTTAAAGACATAATCGAACAAATTGTAGATGCTCACCAACGCACTGAGATTCTTTAAAAATGGATTGTGAATATTTGTGAACAATTTACAAGTGATCATTTTAAAGATCTGTAGTGATCTTTTAACTAGATCGACCAATAACCATATAAGGCGAAGTTAATTATTTAAATTCATTAATAACTTAAAACATTGTAAATATAATGATATCAGTAACAATTTTTCAACTCAATTATTTCATGTTTCTTCCATGAAAACAATTTATCGATTAAACATTTCTTCATAAAATGATAACGTTTAAAACATGTTAAATAAAACGACAACTTCACATTGGTGAGCGTTGTGTAAAATGTTGCCACAGTCGCCACAATCAGAATGACCGCATCTTCGTTGTTCGAAGATCACGGAAATAAAGTTACTGTGTAGAACACGCCGAATACACCAAATTCCGGTATGACTTCACTGGTGCTACAAACTAGTAGCTGCAATAGTCATAGGAACGCGAAGGCAGGCGATTTGAAGGCAGCACGCGAGCACACGTGGACGAGACGAGTAGCAAACGCTTACAGAGCCAACGCCTCGCGTATCAACTCGCGAGGACGGGTTAGACACGCACCCGTCGATCCAGTATGTAGATTTGTGCAGGTGTCGCAGCGTTTGCTCCGCGTAGTTTTCAATTTTAATCAACCGCCAAGGGAAAATGATGAGCCGACTGGCCAACGTGTTAAGCTCGTTGCACAACCACTTTGGCTACTTAAAATTTGCCGTCTGAAACTTTAAATTTCAACGCGTTCACTGCCGAATACGGTGAGAGGCAACCTTAACCGATCCCATAAAATCAAAATAATTTATTACAACCAGCGATGTTAGAACATTAATCTTAAGTGTACAGATTAATTCAAGGCTCTTTTTTCACGTTGTTTAATTACTATTAAAACAACTGAAACATATTCAAATCATAAAAATATAATTTTCTATGTGCTCACTGCATAAATAAATGATGATGGACTTTTAATAATAATAATTGACACCTCAACCCTTGTACACTCTATACAAATTCCGAGAAACATTACTTTATTCGAGTATATAATATAATAAAATACATAATATAATAATAAATAAATAATATATAAATAGTATATATATAAAAATACAATTTAGCTCAATCTGTACTGCTGTTTGCTGTGAAAGCAGTGAACTCACCTTTATAAATATATAAACCTTAAAGTATTTAATTTTGTCATCTTGTCCTTGATATCCTTATCTTAAAATGGTTGAATATTTGTCTTGTTAAAGGAATTTATTTATTTAATGTTCGACCGATTGTAAGATAACGAAGCTGAATAATGTAACATTTATTTAATAGCCTGATAAGCTATCCGCTCGCGCGGCGCGGCGGCAATGAACGTGTGCAGCGTCCACCGTTTGGAAAACTGGGTGTGGATTTCATAGGAAAAAAAGAAAAAATACGAATAGCATTGTTCCCTAATATCATTTACATAGGGAAGCCTGACGAGCGCAATGAACGGGCGCTTCCGTCGCGTCGATTAATTGGGAAATGATGTGTTTTCTTCCTATTAATGGAAAGGGAGTCGTGCGCATGCTATCGCAGTTAATTGGCTCGGCTCGCGGCACTTTGGTGGCTGGCATTAATTAGGAAAGCCATATATACCTGGCACGTTTCTGGATATTATTTGGCAGAAATCCGCGGTGGGCAGACCTCTGGCTATGCCGCCGCCGCCGCCGCCGCCGCCGTGCCGCTCCGCGCTGGTTCGCTGGGATTTTTTTCTCCCGCCGCGCCACCAGCCTCGCCGGTCGATAGCTAATTACACGTTTACCTGTCGAGTGGAATTGCCCCGCGGTATAAATTAAAATGATTTTAACCTTTCGCCGCGTTTTTCCGCGGCGCAACAAACGGAAATAATAAATCGGCCCCGGTGTTCGGCACCGCGCGTTCAAACAGAGACGTCCAGGCCGCGTCGCGCTTTTCGAGCGTGTTTGTTTCATTAATATGAATGCGCGCTTGGGAAAAATAACGCGATTTTCCATTTAGTCTCCGCCGCGCCGAGCCGACTCGATTTTCTCGTAGCCGTGCCCGCTCGTAATGAAGTAATTACCGACTGAATTTGCCGTTTACGACGACATGGTGATCTAGCAAAAAGGCTGCTCGCGAATCAACAACTAAAGAATGCAGTCAAGAAGCTGATTATTTTGCTTTTGCGAAATTTATGCACTATACAGAGTGAGTCATGAAAAACAGAACATCCGAATTTCTCTGTTGGTACGAAGGATAAACGAAAGTTTCAGAAGTGAAGTGAAATCGTTCAAAGGGAGCAATATGATGATATCGTAACAGAGAAATTCGGTTGTTCTGTCTTTCGTGACTCACCCTATATACAATTAACTAATATTCGTAGAATATTCACCTGAAAAAGAAATTTAATTAAATAATTTCGGATGTGTTCGAAACTCTCTCGTTCTGACACAAAGTTGTGTCGAGCGGACAACGTTAAAAGAAGAACGGAGATTTTCTAGTTGCGTTATTTTATATGTTATTTTTATAATTTTAATAGCAGCGAGAGAGAGATAGAATATCGCAGACAAATCGTTCGCATTGCGGCGGTAGGTTAGCTTGAAGGAAAGTTCCCGAGGAAAATCTTGGAAAGGGAATTGTCCTGGAAAATGGGGTAAAATTGTCCTGGTAGAAACCACTAAGCCAGATATTCGGAGCAACGAAAGACCGTTCCTTACTGCGGTTTAACGCGACCCAACCGTCCGTTCGTGAATACTTGCCGATCTCGCGGGAACAGGAGATCCGGCTTGCGAGCGGTTTCGATGGACCTTGTGCAGGAAAGTAATTATCTCATGATTATTTGACCGGATGTCGCCGCATTCCGGCGTTGTTACCGGCATCGTCAGTTCATTTATCATATGCCCGGGGATATAATCGCTTGCATATCTCGTTAACCGAAGAAAGCGTCTGAAAAATGTTTAACGCGGCTCACAGAAAACTCTTCTTTTCGACAGATAGTTTGTTAATATTCTTGACAATAATGCAGAATAATTGATATTATTATATTGTTTCCTGAACGAGTCGATGGCTTGATAATTCGAAGGGACATTTTGCTTTGCAAAAATGTCCGCCTCGGTCTTATCAAGAAGTTAATAATGAAAAACACCAGAGTCCGGTTCGGCGGCAGGTTCCACTGAGCGTAGCGATGGCATCGCGCCGTGGTGAAGCAGTGAACAAGAGTGGGAGGAGAAATTGATTTCATTAAAACTCAGTTATTCAACCGTGAATGCACTTGTTGTTTCGAGATGTGTGATTCGTATTTAAAAATCTTCACAAACCTAATAAACGCGTGGAACACCGGCGTCTAATTAATAAGTACAGATGAGATTCGTAAGGGAAACATGAACAGTCAGTTAGGGCACCTAGTAGACTCAAAATGGCGAAATATCCGTGCGGATGATGGTCGCGAATGTGAGGAGGAGATCAGAAATGATCGATCCAAGGTTTCCGGCGCGGCAGATGAGGCGGTTTATGGAGCGTGTCTGTCAGCAGATCAAAATACTCGCTCTGCCTCCTTATCTGTCTCCTGTCTCGTCCTGTTCGTTCGGCCGATGTTTCCTCTCGGCAGTTTTTTTCCCCGCGTCCCTTCCCCGTTAAGGAAGCCTAAACGCTGGTAACAGCGGAAAAGCATCCGTGGCGAACGTATACGTAAGCGGACGCACGTAACAGAGGACAAGCAGCAATATCGAGGGTGGGATTTATGGAGCATGACGGAGACTTACAACGCTCTTTGCATCCAAGGGGGCTTCATGGATCGCTGGATCGAGGGGACCTTGTTCCGCTCACTTTCGATCGTCCCGCGATCTTCTTTCTGCACGATGACCGCCGCGGTGCACCGTTGCACCGCTATCTGCACCTGCACCCACGCTCGCGTAATCGGGGGACCGAGAACGTGCCCGCGAGGCCGAATAACAGTCGAATCCGGTGGACGCATGAGCGGAACGAACAAGAACAACGATTTAAACAGAGATTCATCTTCGTTTGTGTAACATAACTCTTTAAAAATCAAATAGCGTTCTTTTAAACTAATTTTTACAAACGCTTTTTTCTTGACCGTATTTTGTTTGACCTCAAAACCTTTTACGGCCATAGAGAACTTGGCTCCTGTTTACAGGATGTTTTTCTTGGGATTTTATCGATTTATTTTGATTGTTTTTTTCATCAGTATTTGTTGCGACTTCCAAGCTAATAAAACGTACACTTATGTATGTTCTAGCCTACGTTTCTATTTCGTAATGTTTTTCTTTTAATACAACCACTTTAAGGTGTAAAATTTCAAACTTTGATAATTATTCCTTTGAGTGTTTGTTATGGTGGATCTATGTACCAAACAAGCTTATAGATCAATGGAAAGTATCCAAAAGCTTTCGATGATCTGTCAGTCAGTCAGTTAATGATAAATTTCGGAACCTACTAATGTTGAAAGATTGATGAAAACATTAATGTTTTGTCAATATTGCTACACGATAGCATTTAACAAGTGTACGAAATAACATCTCTCCATCTGTCTCCAATTCCGAGTTGCAAGCCTCTAAAAAACGGCTAAGTTGTTTCGTGTAAAAGGAGATAGTGCGAGAACTTGGCTGGTGCACTACCGTGCACCTAGATAAGAAAGTACAAGAAGATGATACCTAAAGGTCCTCCGGTCGCTGATTCTGAAAAATATGTACCGCACACGTTGCTAATTACGATGCTGTTCTACAAGACGGTGTTAATAGTGACATTTTGGTGTCTCATAATTTAGCCGGCGTGCATAGCAGCCACAGAGTAACAAAGTTTCTGTAATTGACGGTAATTGTTCTGCGTTGTCTATACTGTCAATTAACCCCTTGACTCCATGCGCGAGCCTTGCGTTTTTCATGTTTCCAGCGTCAGTGGGAGATAGGGATCTATGCAACTATTTACCATCTCCGCGTAGATCTGACCTTAGCTAAAACTTATTTGCATTTCATTTTAATTGCGATCAGCGTTGTAATTACGAAATCAGGCTGACTTATATAGGTGACAGTTGCTTGAAACGTATCGCCGCCTAAATGTGAGTAACTAGATAACTTAGAATTCCTTATTTTACAAATTTTTTTTTGCAAGAAGAAACAGAAGTTGCCTACTTTTTACGTTAACAAGACTAAACTAAATTATGATTCACTAGATGTAGATTTCTTTGATAGGTTACCCAGTTTTTACATTAAATTCTACTTGATTTCTTCTTTAATACGAAGTATTCGTTTTTTTATATAAAGTATTCGTTAAAATTAATTGAGGGTTATCTTGAATTGACGTTAACTTGACAAATTAAATTTACAGATTAAGCATCGCTAAAAGAAATTAGTATTAACGTTGAAGCAGTGTAGCAGTGAATTATTCGATAAATTAATTTCGAGAGAGATGTTAATTCGCTCGTTGTCAACTCGTACGGAGTGTCAAGGCTGTCATGATCGAACGCGTCGAGTTATTTTCGATCGACCAAGCATGTATGGCTCGCAAATTACCCGGGGCCCTTAACGTAGCCTATAAATTCCGTTTACTTGTCCGGAATGTGGGAGTACGGAACCGTTGAGTATCATTCTGGCCCCCTACCGATTTTACAACACTCTGTGTCGCAATTGACGTAATTGCCAGCACAAGTAAATCAAGTCGCGTCCGCCGCCGTCGTCGCGTGCACGGATTCGAAATTGCTTCAACAGGTCGATGATCTTCCGGTTCGGTTAGAAAAATACTGCACTGCGTCCACAAAAGTCGATCAATAATTCAAGAATGTCCATTGTGTTGTATCGAACGGATAGAATGGATTAAATTCGTCCGCGTCATCGTCCGAATTTGCTCACCAAAATCTGTACCAAACAGCTCCAGCAATATTTGCCAATCAAAAATCTATCATCACCATTGGAGAACTGCATCTTTATGAAAAATAAATATATTCTGCATCGATTGTGGAAAGCAGTAATTAAATGAAAATTCATTTTATCCTTTTATAGCCTTGTTACATTGAAAACAACGTAACAACATTCTCAGACTTTTTATATTTCATCATCTCAGATCCGCAGTCTAGTCCTAATAGCCGCCATTTTGAGTGCTTCTGACAAAAGAAAGATATTCGGTTGGAATGACAGAGATGACGTAATTTTTGTTGTTTTCTACTATTCCTCAAAGTAACTGCAACTTAGCTACTTACAAGAAATTATTTAACATTTATATTTACATGACTTTACAATGTGTACTAACTTCGTTTATTATTTGCGACATGCAAACAATTGAAGTGGCAATTAATGTCAGAACTCTTAACATCTCAGTTTCTATTTTATCGAATAAATTACTTCGATTTTAACTAATTTTTGTAGTTGCCGATAATGTTAATAATTCTCCTAAAATCAATATTTGAAATAGTACGGACTACGAATTGATAAATTCTGGCGAACCATTTACAAAATTGAAACGAATAGGAACGGTCCGTTTCTGTTACGGAATCCGACTAATTTTAATGTCGATTATCGACGCGCGCGGCCAGATGCGAACGGGTCATCTCCTCGCGATCGACCGGTTCCCAAAAAGCCGAGCAGAATTTATAACTGGCCGATCTCTCTTCGTCTCGATGAACTTGTATAATCGTGGAATATGGGCGCGGTATCGATTCACCATAAAACGGAGGACCGCTTCATCGCATCGCGGCGAAACACACCGCGAAAATAACTCACTACGTTTCGTTTAACTCACTCCGCAGATCGCCGCGATAAAATAAGCCATAAAATTCAACTACCTGTCGCGTTTACGCGAAACAAAACGGGAAAAAGAACGCACACAAAAAAAAAGAACGAAGCCGTGAAAAAATAACAAAACTGCGGGGGCGCGAGCCGATAGGTCTGGGTTAGGTCACTGCCAATCTGAATTTTACAGAGGGTGCCCGGTGAATCGGGCGGCAGAGAGAATCAAAAATACAACACGTCTCGTAAATTTATCTGTCCCACGGTTACACCGTTTCCAAGTGAAATTTGGAATTTTTAAATTATTCATGAAACTTACTATACTCGTGCCTTTGTGACCGACCTGGTTTTCACTCGTTCGCTGTTTCGGTAAATTTGTTTCAATAAAACACCTTCATAATTAAACTGAAGGTTTCTTCGCAAAATAAATATTGAAAAAAGATGAAAATGTACTTATTTCCTTAGTCATCGTAAAAAGTCAAAAATAATCAAACTATATCCTTAAATGCTTTTGAATTTTTTGAATTTTGTGTTGGATTTATTCATTTTTATTAGAATCACATCAAATCGACTGCAATCAATTCATAATTATTTCTATTAGTCGCAACATACATATATATGTTTTCAGGAATGGTAATCTTCTTAAATAACGTTCTACGTACTATACAATATTTGATGTGGAGATTATACATATAAAATTATATTCGAGATTCATTAATTGCTTGTAGGGTGGAGTTAATACAACTATATATTCCCTCAAATATAATTAAACTCTTTGGAAATAATGAAGAAGAAAAGGCTACTAATTTTGTTTGTCTACTAATGTGCTAATTCACATATTTCGTTGTTCAGTTTTCAATGTTTCTGCGAAAGAATGGACCCTGCGAGCTGGTCGTTTCTTCTCGTGCATCGCGTGACTGATTTCTTCACGCTTGTCTTTCCCTTTTCAATTTTTAGTATTCTTATGATAAAGCAATTCGTCGCTTGATAAACCTATCGTTGTTAACGCCCTCCGGACTGGCTGCTTCCCGCAACCGGAGATTCGATACCAGCAGCGACCACGAAACTGGAAAGCCACAATCTCGAGCAGGCAAAGATATCGCCTCACACAGGCACACCAAGATATCCTGACTGTATTCTATTTAAGAAATCAGTAAACTTACGACCGTCAAACTGTTGGCAATGCAATATGTAATTCCGTGCCAGGCGGCCGGAGGTTTCCTGCAGCAAATTATTCGAACTCGTAAAAATTATCATCTAGCACTATCATTTCTATATCTTTTCCGTGAATTTGCTATCATTTTAGCATTTCGTATTTTTGCCGATGTATACAAAAGAAACGATATAAGATCATACAAATAGCTAAGTAAAAGTCTACACGAACTTACTATAATTCTATTTTCTCAAATTATGTCAATAATGTTGTTTAATTGATGGGAAATTACAGAGTGTACGCACATTGTGCATTTTTGTTAAATATCTACGTTTATTAAAATTTATAATATTTCACAGATTTTACTATAGACATATGGTTATTGTAACTAATATTATTAGAGATTTATATAAACATGCTATTTAATGGATAAAGCAAATTACATATATAGTAAAGTATATAGTAATTCCAGTACTCGTTTTCAAAAAGAATTCAGCATAAATCAAGAGTTGTACAATCGTAAAATGAATTTTACGAAAAGACGGTCATTCGAAATGTTCGGTGTTAGTCGGTTATCTCGATAAAGAAACGATCATTATCTTTGATATTTCAATTCTGTAGGCTCATTAAAAATCTAACTGAGAAACTTTACCCGAGGAAGATAGTATAGAAGATAAAATCGGTCTTTCGGAATAATAAATTCCGAACATAAAATCTCTATTCGATGCTAAATGATTGACTGGACTTAAAATAGAGTCTCTCGAGGATCCCGCGCCACACAAGACGCCTGAGCAGGGTCGTTCGAGCTCGCAGCGAAAACGGGAATATTTTCAGAGATCGACAATTGAATTCCGCGACTTATGGCTTGTCTATTTGCTTGGCCGCGTCGTTCCCTTGGTAGATAAATCCCATCAACACCGGTGGTCTACGGCGAGGCACGGCGATGGCTGGCGATGGCCGTTGCCATCATCCTCTTCCCGGATAGTGAAAGGAGGGATGGTACCGACACATTTTCAACGACGAAAAACTGCGAGGATAGTTATGAATTGACGCTGTATCTACAATAAGCGAGCAGGCTCTATCGGGTTCGTGAAATTATCGCTCGGAGAACGCGAACAAATTGGCCGGGCCGATATTTATAAATTATACATATCGCGAGCGAGCGACGCGCTCTCCGGCCTTTTGTGTTTTTGGACGACCGCTGCCCCGACGATTTTGTTATTTATTAACGGCGATGGCGCGGTAAATCTTCAAGTTTATCGCGTCCCCATAAATTGCGACCCTTATTACAATCGATCCTGCCTCCTCCCATTTTTTTACTCGTTCACCACGTGCCGGACGCAAACGTGTTTTTAACGTAGGTGGCCTCTGTCCCGTTTAGCCGGACCGTTTTTATTACGTTTTTCGCGATTTACAGGACCAACACGGTGGCGGATCGTTGGATTAGCTCTGCTGGTTCCGTTCTATCGATATCAATTGGTGGTGTGCTCCTGTTGCTACATTTTGTTCGGTGATGCGGCACAACTCGCGAAACAAAGGTGTCATTTGAAAATTTATTAATCATTTTGATATCTTGAACTGTGAAAAGGTTCTCGTAAAGGAATATGTAACGAAGCACCAGCGATTTTTGTCAATAGACTGCGGATCTTTATGCAAAATAAAAAATTACAAGACATAGGAACCATAAAAATTTCTTTGTAGATTTAACAATTTTAATTACTTGGAGAATTCATATGGACCTTATTAAATCGTGTTATCTGTTTTCTGTTTTTATTTACGTCCACCCATTTTTGTCATACAATTATTACTTATGCAAGACACACATTTTCTGCATCAATTTGCAAGATGCATTTGCACATGTTACATATTATGACAACTTAGAGATTTTTCTCTGCGTCGGAAGACTATGTGATATTTATGTGATATGTACATTTTTTTATTATAGAAAATCTCATACGAGATTTATTTCAACACGATGAAGAATACAAATCGAAAATTATAATAGTAGGATATTAAAAGTATAAGAACATTATAATGAAAATATGGTATCCAGTCTGTACAATACAAAATCAAATTCTTAGTTTACATTTTTTCAAAAACTTATAGATTAGAAGACAGGCCCCAATATTTGGTTGGGATATGTACATTTATAGTTATGTTTATAATATCTTATGGTATAGTTGTATTTATAGTTACATTTATATTACATCAATATTTATGTAATTTTTTCATGGACTCTACGAAATCCGCAATTCAATTATAAATATTGGAGAATGTTGTTGGAATTTTCTTATTTTCTCGGATTCAATTTCGGATCCAATTCCGACCGTCTAAATGAAATTCTGCTTTAGTGCTTGCTGTGGTCCGTTTTTCGAAAGGAACTGGCGTAGCTCATAGCAGAATTTCGAAGTAACCGAGAGTGCAAGTGTAAACGACAAAGATATTTGCATCGGTCGAACTTCCGTGGCATAACTTTGCAACCCCGGAGAGGCAATCTCATCCCGTGACCATTCACGCAATTTCCGTTGCGCTTTAACGGACGTACCTTGGAAATGTTCGTGGTTTGCACCGCCGCGTTCGCGGTTTCACTCTTACGTACAATATGCAGCCTTGTTCCTTTGTCACGTTCTTAGTCTATAATCTTTTCCAAATCACATTTCCATCGCCCTAAAAATGTAATTTTTTAATTGGAACACTGGTTCGTCTACGATTATTTACCGCATTCAATACTGACCATAAACATTCGTAACTGAATTACATTCGAATGAAATGTGTATCTCAAGTGGCGGGACAATAAAATTTTATGCAAAAATTTTATGCAATCAAACACGTTTAGAAAACATGATTCAGTGCCCAAAGTGCAACCTATAAGTTCATGAAGCTTTTCGAGGAGTTCGAAAGAACAGAAAATATATTATTGTTTCAAAATGTTTGTAATACTTGTTTACTTTTAATGTTTTCTAAGAGTTTATCGTTTCAATTTGGTACATTTCATGTTTTTTATAAAAATGATTATGTTTATTTGTTTTTGCAA
Source organism: Lasioglossum vierecki (assembly GCA_028455595.1). Classification (NCBI taxonomy): domain Eukaryota; kingdom Metazoa; phylum Arthropoda; class Insecta; order Hymenoptera; family Halictidae; genus Lasioglossum; species Lasioglossum vierecki. The sequence goes on along the minus strand of CM052336.1, from coordinate 5,548,603 downwards.
AAAATAAACGATTAAAAATTATACTTTCAAAACAAGATTTATTACCAAACAAGGTAAGCACGATTTTGTAAAATACAGCAATACGATTTAGAATATAGTTGTCCGAAATCGTACTTTTGCAATGTCTTCTAAAATTAGTCAAATCACTCTTTTAATTTTATTTTACACGTAGAATGTTTATTTAGATGGTTTCTGCAAAGATCAATGTATAATTACGAACAACATTTTTAATAAAAATGTGTATTGTTTATTAGAGGTTTCAAAAATTCCTTAGGTAGTACGCTTTTGGCAACACTCCTTTACGATTGAATTATTCTGGGTCGGTAGAAATGTTTAATTTTTTTAGTTGAGATAGCTCCGAGAGACTGGAAAGGGTTAAACTTCGAATGAAATCGCACGATCGTCTTTCCGGTCTTTCGTTTCGCGAAGTTTCTTAAAACGGCGCGGGCACGCGCGCCTTCTGCATTGGTACCCCAAATTTCTGGACACGTTGCGTATGCAAATTCGTGCCACATGTCTAGCACAGTTCAATGACCAAAGTTGCTACAACACTCCGGCTCGGCTCGGCGCAGCGCGACGTCATGAAGCACAATACAGTGCAATTTTCGTCGAATGCGCGATCGCGCCAGGTGCATACGGTTACGGAAAATATCCTCGTGCGCGACAGATTCCCTTCCGGCAAGACGAGCTTTCGGACAAACGGAAACGTGTCACAAACCGGAACAACCCTGCGCTGCAAGGCCTGCCTTTTTTATCTATTTTTCGACGATGATTGTGTCTCTCGAATCGCTTTGGATATTACTGACGATTTTATAATCTCGAATTTTGCTATAGAGCTTGTCGCTTGTTCTGACAGTTTTTTAAAATTTGATAAAAATTTGATATCCTTGATATTTTTGACTGAACTAAATCTTGTTAAGAATGTCAGGGATTCAGAATTCTTTTTGTAGTTCTCTACTTAATTGACGTCTGTTGATACATCGAAGAATTTATTGCTGTTAATAATAATCTGCGGATAACCTGCTTGTTTCTCGAACATTAACGGAATGATTATTCTTTTCGTCTGGAGATTAATTCTCGGACGAAAACGAATTGTTTTGAAGTTTCAATGAAGTGATACTATTGTGTGTGTATTTGAATTTTTTCTATTAATATATCAACGCATTTATTCTCATTCTATTCATCTATAGATATTGTATAACATACGTTAACAGACATTAACTTATGTTCTTCCTACGTTCAGAGTTGGGCAAAAATGTTATTTAAATGAAAATTTCGGATAAAGTAAGTTTCTTAACTTGGAAAAAACCCACTTTATTCGAAATTTTAAGTTATATAAAATTTTGCCCAACTTTGCTACCTGTACATGGAAATTCGGTTAAATGAAATTAGGTTGAAGAATAAATCGGAAATTTTTATATATTTATTTATTTTTTATTGATACAGTGAAGCAACTATTATCGCTTCATTTATATTGAACATGCAACGATACTTGGATAGATCAATTTGTTGAAGAATTCCAGTGATTTATGAATTTTTGAATATTTATTTATTTCTTTTCCATTGATACATGGAGTCGTTTATTCCCGTTTCATTTATTCGGAGATATTAAATTATTTTTAGCCGATATCGTCCCGTGCATGAATAATAATCGCTGTTACACAAATAATAAACGCCGAGGAACGATTGTGGCGTCGTATCGGTCACGAAATACAGGGTCACAATAGGATTCGCAAAGAATGAGTGTAAAGTCAATCTCTCCGGAGAACAAGAAGTTTCGTTTATTAGCAAGTTGCAGGTCTCGACTTGCATCCCTAAGATAAACATGGCTATAAGAATTTTACGACGCAACAATGATCGTAGAATTATAGATAAAAGATTTACCCTTGTTTTCGATCGTGTAAAGGGTGTCGACACGGATACCGGAGGAATATTTTCAACAACGTCCCCATCGACACCATAAAAAGTTATGCACCGATACCATCGAGCGCATAAAACTTTGATTCCATTCACTGGCGAATAGTAGAAATCGTTCTGCGAAAGCGTTTTTATTGCAACGAGCTTCTCTTTGCGAGCTCTCGTAATCGAAATCCTGCGAGAACTTTGCTTTGCAACGACGAGGATGATGAACAATTTTTATAAAGGACTCTACTCGCGTTTGACCCCTTGCCGTATCATTTTCTTTACAGTTACAGCGATTAAAACGTCTTTATCCCCAAGAACGTCGTAGAAGAGAAAAGAAAGTTTATATTTTTTGGATGGTTACATTTATTTCAATACTGAAATATTGATTAAAAAGAAAGGCGCAATATTCATATTTGTTAGATCTTGTTTAAAATTTTCATGACAAGTGTGACTCGTTGAAATACAGAAAGGGGTGAAAAAACTAATCGTTTGGACATAGAATGTTTAATTGTAAACGCACATATTCCATTAATATCTTAAAATAAAAAATAAGAATATAAAATAAATGAAGTTAAAATAAAAAATTAAAATAAAATAAATAATAAATTAAAAAATAAAATTCTAGGCCGCGTCTAAGTATGTTTTCTGTGAGAAGAAATTATGTTTTTCAATAAAGATGAAGTACGAACTGTTGTTAAGCCAGTATAGCTCGATTTTTGTTGCGAGTAAAAAAAATTCTGTAATTTAGAAACTGCAAATATCATCATCTAGATACAAATCTCTGGTAGCAAAGCGTGGTTGAACACGCGCAACGTGGTTACATAGTAGAACACGTGCAACATGGTTTGTGAGTTAAATACGCGTGCAGAAAATGGAGAAAAACGCGTCACCACCAGTCCCGTTTCTACCTGGGAGTATTTATTTGGTCTGAGAGATGAAAATGGAAGCAATATTGTGTCTGAAAAAGCTAAATCAAGCATTGACCGAACGAAAGCCAGAACCAAGTGGAATACAAGAAACCAGGAGCAGAGTTGGACAAAAGTTTAATCAACGATTGACAAATGAATTTCTACTTGAATCGTTAATCGCAATTAACAATTAAACTCCTACTTTAGTCGTTAATTGCGGTTAACGATTACGTTCTTTTCAATTGTAATCGTCAATCGGATAATTTATCAATGATTAACTGCTGAAATTTCGAAATGAAATACGAAATTAAAATTGTATGCATACTGAAAAAAATGTAAACAAAGTTTTTGAATATTAAGCTTAATCATTAGATCTTTATGCAATTATAGAGTTTGAAAATTTGCAAAAAATGTTAGGATATAAAATAAGACAGAATTTCGTATGATTTTATTTCAGATCTAAAAAGGTTATTAAAACGGAAATTAAGATTCTATTTTATTCAATTTTCTTAAAGTTCGTCTACAATAATTGGAAGTAGCATAAACATCCGCAGTCTATTAATCATCGAGAAAATTAATTTTAAATGGAAAAATTCAAAAGTTAATTAACCTTGATTTGGCTTGTGAAGGACACATGTGATTTTGAGGTTAGACGGAGTTACAAATAGAGTTTTAACATTGTTGTTAATTTCAATAAAATTCTACGGAGACATTTATTGTTTCAACAGCACTCCGGTCCAGACGTATTATAGTAATTCCGCAATCGAATAGACAGCAGACCGAGCGCGATAACGATGTTTGCAAGATGATGATGTCAGAGGGTGGTAAGGAAAATGGCGCAGAACACGTTCGTGTATTCCGGACGAAAACTGCGCGAGTGCAGGAGCAGTTCCGCCGAGGGATGAATTTTTTTCATTCGTCCAATCCGCACGGCATAGGAGGAAGATGGCGTTTGCCATAATTTATGCACCCCACCTTCACGTGCGTGATTTTTGTTTAGGGGCCGTCTACGTACGTGACATGTGGAAAAACGGGCAGATGCTGTAGCTGAAAACTTTCGAAATATTGAGCCGTTCCGAATGCCGTGCCGATTTCCAACCGAGGAAAAAACAGAATAAAAGAAAATGGCGTTACAACGATACTGTAGAGCAGCAAATAATTCTATATGGAAATGGAGAACATAAAAAAATACGAAGCATTAAATGCTTCTTTAACACTGGACCTAACACTGCCGGTGTGGTTTTTTTTATTTTTCATTTTACAATTACTGAAATTATTTAGTTTTTTTACATGGAAGCAATAAATAATTCTATATGGAAATAGAGAACATAAAAAAATACGACGCATTAAATGCTTCTTTAACACTGAACATAATACTACTGGTGTGGTTTTTTTTATTTTTCATTTTACAATTACTGAAATTATTTAGTTTTTTTACATGGAAGCAATAAATAATTCTATATGGAAATAGATAACATAAAAAAATACGACGCATTAAATGCTTCTTTAACACTGAACGTAATACTACTGGTGTGGTTTTTTTTTTATTTTTCATTTTACAATTACTGAAATTATTTAGTTTTTTACATGGAAATTGATTGAATAAATTTCTTCATCCAAGCATATTTTGTACTAAAAATTGCACAATATAAATAGAGCCTTTTTAATCGCTTTTAGCGCTCGGTGGTTTTAGTTAAAAATGACGTCATCAAATACTTCGCGACAAACATATTAACATTTTCAATTCTAATTAGACGCGAGGCTAATCATTCACGTTGCAACTAGCGAATAATTGACAACCGTTGATAACATGCAGTTATTCAGCTGTTGACGTCGACACTGGTCGTTCATCTTTAAAAAAAGGCTATTAAACAATTTCATCGACTTTTTACTGTCTCCATAACTTTAAATAGAACGCGAAAGATAGCGACGCTCATTTCCAAAAGCAATATTTGTTTTAATCATTACGAATGGAGAGACGTAAAATATATTAGGTTGTTGCAAATATCGGATTTTATTATCGATCGAGTTTGTATTGGTGTGAAAATACAATCGAGTATTTAAACAATTACGTATTAAATTATGTTAGTTACACAATCGGTAAAGTTATTTCTGGGTTATATCATTAACGACACTTCGACGGATATACGTTCATATTTTTAAATACCAGGAAACTTGAACAAATAGGATCGTATCGATAGGACATATTAATCATTTTTAACCTTTTTTTATATATAATTAAAGTACATACTCGTCTTCAGAACAAACAGATTCACAAAATATTTTCAAAGCAGACTACATTAAAATAATTCTTAATGATATACAATCGTTTAAAACAAAATTACTGCAGCTGTATTTACGCACTTTTAAAGAGAGAACGGGTTTGACAAAATAGACTTCGTTATGTTCGCCAACGAAGGAGATATCAACTGCGATCGGAACAGGCTTGTAGAAAAGCGCGGGAACGCACGACCCCGCCTCTAATGCAAATATCCATCTGGAGCCCATGAGCGAATACAATTTGTCGAGGAAAAATGGTGCGCGTCGTCACCGTGAAAAATATCGTGACGACCGACACATGCTAATAGAACGACGGGGACCAGGATCATCCTCCGCGCAATGTCTTATCTCCTGGGGAGTTGGTAACACTGGTAAAAACCGACACGGGGCCAAAGGGGGTGGCTCGAAAGAGTGAGGGACGCCGAATAATCACCCTTGTACCGTGTCCCTGTTCCCTCCTCGAAGACAGTTCGGCTCTCTATTTAATCTCGAGGTGACAAATGGCCGTGGCACTGATTCGGTGAGTCAAACATAATCCTGTCACCGCATGCAAACATCGATCGAGACCAATATTAGCCGTGTGCTATCAACGACCCCCGAAAAACCCCATCACATTTTCCATAAACTCAAATCCGGGATCGAGTAGTTCTAAAACTTTTCGATAGGTTCTAGAAAACGTGGACACATTTTCTTTTCAAACCCTTGCCCTAAAACTTTCCTAAATGAATACACTTCTTTACGTGTTTAGTATTAAACTGCAGATCTTCAAGCAAAAACCCCATCAACCTCTTTGCAATTTATCAGTTACTTAAGTTTTTATTAAAATGTTTTATTCTAAAGAACTTTCGTTATAATGAATTCACAGAGCGTTTCTGTTTAATTTATGTAATCTTATTATACAAATTCTTAATTGTCCGTTTCACGAGAATAGTTTTTAAAGGAGTTCCTGGAGGTAGCATTTGTTTTTTAAATGTTTTTGCTAAAGGAAGCATACAAGTTTGAACTGAATTTTTTTAGAAACAGAAGCAGGTACCTGTTTCTTTAAGTTACACATATAAAGCAAATTTTTGAAAATGTTAAGCTTCGTATCCTTCGCCCGTTATCAGTTTGCACAATCGTTTGATAATGTTTAAATTTTTCGGAATTTATTTATCAGAAAAATTATTCCAAGCAAATAAAAAAATCACGATAACGATCGAGAATGAGCTCTTTTTATGAAAATCACTATTTTTCATAAAAAAAATTATAACGCTGCTTAAGAGTAAAACACGAGGTACAATATTATGTATAAGATATTATCAAAAACAAAGCATCGTTTACTGTACAAAAATTTTCATCAACGATCTCCGATTGAATAAGAATTTTTAGCATTGAACGCATTGGATTTTTCCTGTTACGGAATTGTTAGACAACTTGGAAAGTGGGTGCTCAACGAGTTCGTGACTGTATTCCTCGATCTTGAGTAACATTTGAAACCTGTTCAGAATATACGAAGTAGAAACGATAGAAGTTGAAAACAGGAAACATTTTCGAATGCGATGTGAATAATTCGATGTTCGGAATGTACGTCTACATCGGAGTCCGTCAATGTTCGGAACGCGATAAATTTTTACTGACTGCACGAGGCAACGTGCAGTAATGTTGTTATCGTTAATCGGTGAAAAACATCGTCTTATCACGAACGCACGTATTGTCAATACCGTTTATCTGTTGGCCGCTCGGCGTGTAGAAATATTGGTTTCACGACAATTTATTCGTACCGTTTTTCCCGAAAATTTCATCCACTATTTTTATCGAATTATTGCACAACAATTAAATTTCGAAACGAGAAGTTGTAAAATAAACGACACGATCGTACGAAATGCGCGAGTTGCGTGAAATTCTGCGACGCTCGTGGCAAAAGTGCAGGGTCATGTCACTGCACAAGCCTGCGTCGCGATAAATCGATAATTAATCGCTAATTATCAATCCCAAATGATCCGACTCGACTGGAAATAGTTCACCTATCTAGCCGCGGGTTACCAAGCGGTAAATAAATGAAACTCCACAGTGCCTCTCCTGATCACAGGTTAACTTCTGTCTAATAAGTAGACTGTGGGTCATTATGCAAATTCGCGTCTGTAACGACTGAATCATGAAAACAGAGATTAGGTTCTTGCTACCTCGATAAACGCTCGTGCTGGAGAACGAACAACGTCGCATCTGTACTGAACTTCGATCACAATTTTACCTCACAAAACACACTAGTTTTTACCGGATACCAAAATTTTTCATTTAATGCTGACACTGCGCTAAACAAACGAATACAACGTTGGAGAAAATCATTCAAGAATCGTCGAATCTTTTCCAATTTCTCAGGCTTTACAATTAAATGTTAATTCACAAATCTATTTTCAGGTTTTTCCACAAACTATTTCTTCCAAAGATATATTTCATTGAAGATCTTAATATTAGAAGCTCCATTAAATGATCAAATACTGAGTTAAAAGAAACTAAGTAAGCACTAATATCCTTTTTCCAATTTTTAATCCACCTATACTACATACATTTTTTAATATTTTTTCCTTTGAAAATGGTCCAAACCAGGACCAAAACGTTAGGGAAGAAAAAATTGAAATTGCAAAATTAGCTAATTAAATAATTAGTAAGTGGTCAAAACTGTGCGCCGAAAACAGCATCAAATTAAATATTAAAAGAAACTACTCGCAGATTATCTAGTTCGAGGTTCTCAGAACTTTCGCGATTCGAAGTTACTTTTTTTCCACAGAGAAATTTAACCCCCTATTTATTCTTCATAATTTCTTAAACAAATAAAAAAGCTTATATTCATCGTATGACAATATAGTCTCTAATGGCCATGTACCGACAACGATAAATTAAAATGTTATTTCGGTTTAAAGGAAACTCTACATATTTAGTAAATTCTGTTTGAAATCTCCATCACGAGTCTGACTCGATGATATCAGGAGTTAGCCGATGCATTTCAAATCTCGAATTTCGTAAACAGAAGTTCTCACCTTGAGCAATCAAGATATAAAAACACGGAAACTTTTATCATCGACAGATTCCACGAGCAGAATCCACTCGAATAATTTAACACAAAACGAAAGAAAACAAAAGTACAATTTGAAACTGCAGTTGAACTCTAATACCTAAATTCTTCACTGTCCGAATACTTTCCTACAATTTATAGTGCAACTTAATAATGACTTAGCACCTTACGAATTAATAACGATAATTCTACTGTGCTTTTTCAGTAGACACACTTCACAGGAAATTTCAAATTTCAATATCTACGGGATCCAGCACAAGAAAATCGCAACACTGTGAAACTGAAGTTTGATCAGATCTCACGAAGAAAGATCGATGCACAGCGAAAAAACGTATCCTCTGCTCCGCGATCGTGACTTACTTGAACGAAATCTCCGGTGCCGGTGATCTGGCAACGATCGCTGATAAATCCTCCGGTTATCAATCGAAGCTCGTGGCCTGCGTCCGTCGGTACTTTTCCGTGATCGATTCCACGGATCGGTCCTCTATCGTTTCGTTTCTCACTTGTCACCCACTGCGATCGACGATCTTTCGGCAAGTCCAAGAGCACGGTATGAAGTTCCTACTTTCTGAACACTACGTAGGAACTCTATACCTCGCTGCTGGATCTCTACCATATATGAATACTGTACTCGTCGATACGTCGCCCGCGTTTTCTCTTCTCTCTTCTTGCGAGCTCTTGCTGACTCTCGGCACTTTCGTCATCGCACTGGCATCGAGCACTGCTCCATTCGTCCCATCGATCCGTTTGCTCTTCGATGTTCCTCGAAATCCGATCTTCCACCGAGAAACCATGTAGAAAGACTCCCGAAAAGATTTCTAAGAGACAGTTTCAACGCGAGTTACCGAAACGCAGCAATGATCTCAGACGCTGGGAACCCGACAGACACCATGTTCCATCATTCGTTAACCGGCGATACACAAAGATCAAGCGAACTCGGAGACCTGACGAATCTAGAAGAATTCGAAGAATCAGGATTGAATCGTTCAAGGACCTTTCGAATCACTATGTCCTAGCTAGAACCGCTACACTCCGATCACCATAATGCCCGAGAACCGGTTTCCCGAAATTCTATTTCCTATATTGACCGTTTAAGAAGTTAGCTAGCAGGAACTAGACGATCCTCGAGAAGTTTAATCAGCCAAGAGTCCCGTAGTGGATCACCGTCTGTGAAACCGCGATTTAACCGTTTTGCAAGGAGGATGTTTAAAAGCGAACGCGCGGAAGGTAGCAGCAGGTCCTAGAGGACTCTATCGTGCACTAAGTGTGTCCCAAAGTAGTGGATCACCGGTTCTCGAAGAGTTTCCTTTCGATTTTCGGATGAAAGTCCAGATGGTAATTCGCGGAAAATCCTAGCTGCTGGTAGATTCGATTGATCCTCGACGTAGATGGTAGGGATGACACGATCGCCTGCGATTTCGACTCCGTTCACCTCGAGCGAGGATCAGAGACCCCTGAGGGAGGGGAAGAGCTGGTGACTACGAGGCTTCGAACGACTTTATATGTAGAACCTACTCGCACAGAGACCCGCGGAGAACTGAAGAGTTCCGAGGGGCACCGGCTAGGAGCACACATGACGAAGACACACACGGCCCTCCCGATCTCCCCTCCTTCAGCCCGACGTCCACCGGCGACGCTGACGCCCCTGGCGGTGAGGAATGACACGACGTCCGAGAGGAACAAGACGAAGAAGACGTCGAGGAAAGGGAGACGGGACAGGAAGGAGAGGATCGCGGGCGTGGATCTCTCGATCCGCAGCACACGGGATCGAAACTGTCCTCCGGCCGCCGCTCCGCGGAACCAATCAGGAATTTCGACTGCTTCTGACCTCCCTGAAGAGCTGCCGAGCTGAATTTTTAGTCAATTTCAGAGGGAATCGCTGGGTTAGGTGTTGAAGTTTACAGATTCGGAGTCGGTAATGTATCTGGCCGTCTATGGAGAGGAGAAAGGATCGGTAAACGTTGCTTCGTTTTGTGGGATCTTCAGGAATTATTTTGGATTTGCTAGGAAAACTTTCTTGAGCTTGTTGGTCTCTAGCTGAAACAGATTAGCTACACCAAAACTAAAGATTCTCCGAATCGCTAGTTTATTGATCGTTAAACACTTGGCCAGCTGTTAAAATTAGTTTTAGCAGTGACAGATTGAAATATTACTTTTTGGAGCTTATTGGTTTTCAGCTGAGAAAGATCGCCTGGTCGAAAAAATGTCAAGAAACGATGAGAAATAATAAAATTCTGCTTAGAAGAATTTTTTGTTATTCACTGTCATCTCGCAGACTGTAAAAAGATTCCAAGATTAGCGTTAATAAACACGTTACTCGAATTTCTGTCGAGTCGGGGAAACATTCTCTCGAAGTTGATTTCTAGCTAATGATCGGATGCTCCGAAAAATGCTTAGACGTTGTTGGAAAATGACCGAATGCTATCGTGAAAAATGGACGTGTTATTTCGATCAGCAAATACGGAAATAGCACGATATCGTTGCGAACGAGATAAATCGTAAGGGGAAGGCGTACCTTCAATGAACCCGAGGAAGAAGCGGCCGCGTTACTATGGACAATCCAACGTTCAAAGGAAAGCCGAGTCAATTGAGCGATTCGATTACTGGACGATTAATAGCATTGGCCGTCGGTTGCCTCGCACTTAAATGAATTAGCTCGATCGACATGACCGCTACTGTGTCAGTCGAATGATATCATTGTTGCTGCCACGATTTACGCGAAATCAACCCTTCCACGCAACGATTTGAAGACCGGTCAACGGCCTCGATGAGAATCCTGAAATAACATCGACATACCACTTAATTTTACCTTCAATATTTCAGTCTCATTATTACTTCACTTCTGTACACGAGCCATGTTTATCTGAAAGCAACCCTTACGTTTCGATCACGCTTTTCCATAGAAATATATAAATTAATGAGTGAGATTTAGTATATCAAAATTCTGTTGAATCCAACGTCCAATTTTTTACTCTCATTATTTGTTCACTGTTATGCACGAACCATTTTCATCTCAAAGCAACCCTTACGTTTCGATCACGCTTTTCTATAGAAATACATAAATTAATGAGTAAGATTTAGTATATCAAAATCCTGTTGAATCTAACGTCCAATTTTTTACTCTCATTATTCGTTCACCGTTATGCACGAACCATTCTCATCTCAAAGCAACCCTTATTTAACGAGTGTCTATTGGACATCAACGTCGTCCTCTAATTTAATCGATAAATATTGCAGAGAAACTGGAAAATTATTTTCGCCGGCAACGCTGAATGTTCAATTGCTGGATTAGTCTTTACGGTCGCGTTCTAGAAGAATCTCGAGGGCTTCATTCTCGAGACTGCTCTCGGTCCCTCGAACGACTGCGGTTCGCCTAACAAACACGTTGGACAGATGTTTAGCAGTCGCAACTTGCATACCGAAGGAACACGCGTATAGGCGTGCACGTATCTGAAACGAAGGAACCACGAAACAGACCGGCCATGTGTGAATCGGCTCTAAGTTGTTACAGCCACACGTGCTTCCCTTCTTCTTCCGCAGTTCTCGTCAACTCGTGGGAACTTTTTTCATTCCGGGGATATGCACGCCCGCATACACAATTAACGCCGCGACGGAACTTCATTCCGAATCCCTCGAGAAATCACTCGGGCTCTACGAGAAATGAACTGGCTCATAATATTTATCACCGAACTAGATCTCTGTATTGGTGTCTCATGTCATTTGTAGGATGATATCTGGTGTATTATGGTAAGAATGGGCAGATTTTGAGAACATCATAAATATTCGTTAGAATTTACTAAAAATTATTTAGAGAAGAAATAACTTTTCACTTATAGTAGCTCGTTTGCTTCCAGTAATTCGTACAGAACATTTTCACTTTACTTTATAAATGCATTTCATGCATTTATAGCCCAATTACCCAATTTAGTAGGAAGAATAACAAAATTTAAACGATGTATACATCTCCGAGAGAGAAAGAATAATTGCTACATGTAGAAATAGATTATTTTCGTTGAGTCGAGTGGGACCGAGGCCCGATCCCATGGCTGGAAAATATGATTTCCCTTCGCAGCATAGAGAGCGGTGCATTTGTGGGTCACGATCGAGATCGACGGGACTCGCATCGGAAAACAGCGTCGAAGGAGGAAGGAAAACACAGCGTGTCGAGTGTTTCGCAAGCGGATCACAGTCGCGGAATTCATTAGCGCGGCAGATAAACGCGATAGAAGGATACGTGTGCCAGGTCTCGCGTTAGTTCCGCATATTCAGGCGTAGAGAACAGGCTATGGAAATTCGACGCGGATCCGCCGACCTGATACCCGCGGATCGAGAAAGATCGCCGGGTACGCGGAAAAGTCACGCCGGCTAGAAGAAGGTTTCTCTCCGGGCGTTATCTCGCGGCTCATTTACATTCAATCAAGGAATCAGAAAATAGCTTAGACCAGAATTCGAAGAAACCGGCCCCGGGGAGCTGATATTAAACCGCGATTCGACAACCAGTCTCTCCCTCTCTCACCACGCTCTACGTTTCTCTCGGTTGTCCTGGCCGAGAGGGATCGCGATACTACGGGCGAGCGTGTATTCGTCGGAAACGCCGCGCATAAAATAGAATTATCCTGTAAATCAACTGGTCTCGCGGCGTACCCCGGAAGCGAGTAGCCAGTCCGTGTAATTTAGACGCCGATTAAGCTAAGAGTCGTTAAAGACCTCGGGAGGAGCCCCAGTGGGAACAGGTGCGATCTACGATATTGCGGGCGGTGACGCGTTTCCCTCCTCTCATCTTCCTCCACCTCTCTCTCTCTCTCTTTCTCTCTTGCTCTCGGATTTTCATCCCGGCGGCGAAACACTCACAGAAGTGCGCGCGACGAAACGAACGAGTCGCTCGTTTTTGCCGCCCGTTGATCCTCGTGTCGTGATCCTCACGGCTGAATCGTGGGACTCGTTAAACCTTGCCTTCTTCGCCCAGGTTAATTATCCTCGGGCCGGGTGAGAGTTTCTGTTTGTTCTTCCTGTCCCGTAAATGGGGCCACAGGACAACAAACGAGAAAAAGAAGAATCGAGAAACGCCTGCGAATCTGATTATCCGCATCCCCGACAATCTGCCTCCTATCAGAGACACGAATATGCCATTTTTCTGCCGAGGGATCTCGATCCACCTCGCCTCGGCCCCCATCTCCGGAGATCGCCTGATCCTACGGCAGGTGTTTCCGATCCCGATCGCACCAACGGCAACAATTTTCCTTTTTCAAGCAAGAAATCTTGTGGAACCGAGGGGCAATTGAAAGCACATCATTATACACTGCCAGTGGTCATGGAATACGGATACCCCTGTTATTTCAGCTAATTTGCAGCATATACTGTCGTTCGGGTAATGCTGCAGTCACTTAGTTACAGTGTTAGCTTCGATTCTTATTGATTTGTGCAATGAATCGTTCGTACGTGTAAGGTCCTCGAATGATCGGGGATTCGTACATCCGAAGTTCGCACAATTTCATTGGAATTGTTAGGACTTAGACATGGTATTGGCATTTTTAAAATCTATCCATTTTTATCTCTGTAAGCCTACGCTGTAGGCCCTAAACTATCCACTTTCTCCCTCGGAAACCTTGCCGCTTGGCCATAGATAAGCCTAAACTCTAGGCCCCAGATAAGCCTGGCCTCTAATCCTTAGATAAGCCAAAAATCTAGGCTCCAGACTATCCACTTTGCCCATAACCTCTACAACCGATCACGCAATAGCAAAGAAAGCTTTGTATTGCCCGTGGGAGCAATCCTCGGAGCGTGAGGAATAAAATGCCACGTATCTTTGCCTAAATAGGCGTGGTTTTCCTGCTCCCGACGGAGCCGATGCCCCACAGGGCAATCTGCGCCCATGGCAGCTAGATAGCCAGGGAAAGGAAGAAGAAGAAGAAGAAGAAGAAGAAAACAACGAAGAAGAGAGTGCGCATGGTGGCTTGAGAGCGTACGGGGTAGGGGGCAGAGGCGGCAATCAGGGAAGCGGAGACCCCTACGAGAGAGATCAAGGTTGCAAAGTAACTCTGATGACGCAATCGCCTGCAGCTGCATCCGGCGACATCTAATTGCTCTCGCCTTGTCATGCCAGCGGCATTATATATCGCTGCTGGCCGATCTCCCTCTCCCGCACCCGCGGTCCGCTCTTTTCTCCCTCTTTTCTCGTCCTCGTCCCGTGGACCGAGCAAAACTTTTCAAGCTGCGGACACCGCCAAGAAAGAAGGAAAGGGAACGACGCGACGCGTTCGCTCGCTTGCTCGCTTTGCACGCTTTGCTCGCTCGCTTGCCCGCGCACGCTTTAGCGTAATATACGGCGACGTTAAATGATAGCGTGCCGGCGTGAACCGCGCGTCCAATTTGCGGCTACACCCCGGTTACCAGGACTGATGATAAAGATTCCTGCCGGTATTTTGTCCTACCTCGATCACCGCCAACCAATGAAAACCACCATTTACTCCCTTGGTCGATTCAATCCTCTGAATCGCGATCAATTCGGTCTCGAGTCAAGATACAGACTGAAAGGTGATTCGCCCTGCTCCGAGTGTCTTTCTGGTGTACAAGTATGGTTGCAAATCCTACGTTGATGCCTGACAAATTGATCCGTCGTCCTTGCAACTCTCAGCAGAAGCAACCAAGACATCTTTATCCAACCACCGAACTTTTAGATAATTCACAAGAACATCAAGCCATCGAGCAGTCGAGATATCAATATCCTAAACAATCTTAAGTCTGCTAATTCTAGTATCATCAAATTATGCTTGCAACTGAGACATCTTTATCTAACCACCGAACTTCTAGATAATTCACAAGAACTCAATGCAGTAGATAATTCAATAAACGTTCGAGGAGACTTGTACATGGCAATCAGGCAGTCGAGAGATTCTTACCCTAAACAATGTTAAGTCTGCTAATTCTAGTATCATCAAATTATGCTTGCAACTGAGACATCTTTATCTAACCACCGAACTTCTAGATAATTCACAAGAACTCGTTGCAGTAGATAATTCAATAAACGTTCGAGGAGACTTGTACATGGCAATCAGGCAGTCGAGAGATTCTTACCCTGAACAATGTTAAGTCTGCTAATTCTAGTATCATCGAATTATGCTTGCAACTCTCAGCTGGAGCAGCGCTAGAAGACAACGTCGTCCACCTTCCCGATCGAGGTCTCAGCAAAATTCAATAATAAACAATTTGAGGTCGTCGATCATGTTTCGAGGAGCCTCGAAAACATGGCCGGCGCGCGGTTCTGCGAACCGTTCATCGGGCCGCGTGATATTCTCGTCCCCAATCGATATTTCCTCCTCGGCAAGGAGCGTTCCACCGCGGGCTCGTAACGCAGAGCAATTTCGACGGGCGAGCACCTTGCTATTCACTTTGAAACCGGTCCAGAGCGATGAAGCTCTGGGTCTCTTCCTCTCGCGTTCGAGAACCGCGCGTTCGCGTTCACGTTCACGTTCGCGCGCGCGTTGGCCCGATCGAATCGAATCTTCGTGTCCGATCTCTCGTTCACCCGCAAACGAGTTCCACCTCGTGCGCGGATGCGAGAATGATTCGCGAGTACCTGTGTTTACTTGCCAAGTCATCTTCTAAATTGCAGCGTGTTACGAACCGTGTGTCGATCGGGGATCGATATTGCGATAAAAAGAGAGGAAAAACATTATTGCCCGGCAGCGGCGTTCATCCTGGACACGTTCAAGTAGCCGCGAGGTGCTATTCCCTCTCGGAACCCGGCGATGCTCGTTGCCTCCGACGCGACGATAATACTCGCAACCGGCGAAAGAATGTCCCATCGTATCGTAAATTCGGCTCTAATTAAGTCGCCATCCGTTTACGTTATGGCAAATGACTTTCCTTTGGTCAAACGTGAACGAGACTGCACGCCCGATGAAGCCTGCTCGAATTAAACCCTGTAACCCTTACCATAGTCATCCAATGCCATATTTATCCCTCGTATCCGTACAATTGATTTTCTCCCCCATCCCTAGTTACATTCTCGTCTTGTCAGTTTATGGCAAGACATACCTGACCGGCAATTTTCTCTATTCAAGTCTCTCTCTCTCTCTCCATTCATTTTTTTTTATATAATTTTGTTCATTCATTTTCTCTTTTCATTTCTTCATTGATTCTTCCCGCATCACGTTCGTGTTTTTTCTTGTACCATACATCGTGATTACTTTAATCCATTTCGATTTAAAGGAACCAGACTGTTCAACGATCACATCAAGTTGTTACTTTTCGAAAACTTTCTGAAAATATAACCAAGTGCACTTGCAGAATAATTTCGAAACGTTATCCGACAGGTATTTAGAGACTATATACTTCTTATTTTTACTTCGAATAAAAATGCACAGCCTCATGAAAATACGAGCCACTTGCACGATACTAATTGCATAATTTAAGGACGTGATCCGCCTATTTAGTTATTAAACACTCTATGCTCAACTATAAAAATTCCGGGAAAAACTTGGAGAGAAAGTTGCAGGAGCCGCAACGTTCTTTCGAGTCTCGTTCTTTTCGGAACAGACTGACACTTCACGGTGGCAATCAAACTTGTCGAGAGTTCCACTCCTGTCGAAATTATGGAAATCTTCGGGAAAGTCTCGGTCATTACTCGTCTGCCACAGAGTTGTCGGGGTATGTAGAGGGGGTGGTTCCCCGATACGTAAAACAGAACATTAATACCGGAATGGCGTGCTCGAGGAGAACGAGATCGAGGATTCTACGAGATGCGCTTGTAAAAACGCCTACGTGGTCGTAAACGAGGGCCCAGAAGGGATGAAACGAAGCTGCCCGGGAGCTCACCCCATAGATTCCTCGCGTGGCTTCCCGTCGCAAGCCCCTTAGAACCGTGTTACTCCGCTTCCGGCGCGGCCCATGGCGCATCCCCATAGTCACGAAATATGGATAAGATTTCGTTTCGAGTGGCGGAGCGGTATTAGACCCATGGAAACGAGGAGCTACCGTGTAATCTGGGGGAAGGTCGAAGCTCCCGGGACAAGATATTATTCCGAGCTAATAAGCTGGATATTGAAAATTACTCCGCAGACCCAGAGTCGCGAGCGCCCTGTCCTTTTTCTCATCCTCGGGGACTTTAACTCTGAGAACAACGCTGGAGCCATCATCATCTATAGAAATGGTATAGAATATTTTACAAAATCGTCTTTTCACGTCTGAACGAAGTTGCGTATATCGTCAAGTTAAAATAGCTCCGACTGCAAAGGATTAATTATTGTACAAGAATTTCAAGTTCTTCTTGTCGAGACGAACGCCAGCAGTAAAATCGGCATTTTCCGTAGAAACGTGGGATTATCGAGGTAAATTATTATTGGTCACGTCGTTGGCAATACACCTAAATTGTTTTCATTCATCGAAGAGAGAGCCAACCGAAGGGGCGAATTACATAGACGATGATGTCATCGAATATTTCGAACGCTGTAATTTTGCCAAGCCCACCGGAAGGAAAACCGATGCGAAACGTCGCTTTCGCGCCGATGACGGGGCTCGCGGAGCTCGCAGATTTTGCAATAAACGGATCCGTGAATCACCCTGGCGATTTCCAGTTTTTACGAGTGATGCCAGTTCTTCGTATTACAATAATCTAGAATCGGACGATGAGGAAACAGAAGAAGGTCAAAATTATCGTAATTAAAATCTAATAAGCTTTGTGTTTTCTCGAAAAACAAAACTCTGTCAATGACGTCATGCACAATCGAGCAGATAAACTTCTTGTTATCGAAAGTTGTTACTGCGAAAGTCCACTGAACTGGCCTAATCGCGTCTCGTTTACGGATCGACAAATTAATCGTTCGATTGACGTTGCAATTTCGCCTGTTCAAACTTGAAAAATTGTTTTCGTGATATTTGTACGATATTGATTCTCGCGTTAATTGATATCGGGGGATAGATTAAAAAAAGAAACGGGGAAAATGTCATTGGTAACAGCAACAAGATGGAGACCATAGGGATGCACGCGACCCATCGAGTTTACAAGCGACGATCGACCTTTTCGAAATCCATGGGGGAAGCCTCTGTGTAGAGGGGAAGGGCTACGCTAATGCCGGCAGGGTCCTACCCATCGAAAGTGGGATGAAAACCCCTCGAAATCGAATCAATTAAGCCGTGTGCAACCCCACCCTCTCCTTCGCTGCATCGGTGATTGGATCGGTTGAAAGGTTCTCGCAAAATGGAGGAAACGAGACACGCGTCGTCTAATTTGCCCCTGGCGCGGGAAAAAACAAGTTTCTTTGTTGCTGTCCACTTCAAATACTAATCACCAAAATCACGGTCATTATTAAATGCGGATCTTCATGCGAAATTCAAATGTTGTGCATAAATTGCAACGAACAGCGTAGAGTCAATTGAAAATAGTTCATTGAATTTTCCTGATCTGTTCTCTATTTCAAATTGTACCTACTCATTCTTGTCATAACTGCATCGAATCCACAGTGATTACAGACCTCAAGTACATATTTAAGATTCTTTGTCTGACCCTTTATCTGGAAATTGAAGTAGAAGTATTTAAAGCAAAGTCAGGGATTCATGTTTCACGATAGTTAAAAATATACAATATTGTTGAAGGGATTACAGTAAATGGAAAACAGAAAATCCTTCTATATTTTGTTTTATACCGAACAAGCTGTGCACGACATGAAAAGGGTTTTATACTACCGGAGCGTAACAAAGAAAGGAGAGAACAATAAAATGTCCCTGCAAATTCGACCGATAAATGGAACGAAATTTGGAAAACGCAAATAGAAAATTGGACAACTATTAAACAGTCGGGGGTGTATAACGCGCCGAGTAAACAGTTCTTTTCGACCGTCCGGGGTATGTATATTTTATGAGGGATCGAAACAAATGGTAACAGCAGTCGATCGGGGATGGTTTGGGAGGGGGAGTGGAGTGGAGAAGAAATAAAATCAAAGGGCGCGAGAGAACGCGGAAGGGTGAAATCGCACGCGTGACGGCTCGCCCGTTATATTTGCGGACGGGAAATCGAGGAATCGCAGAAGTGGGACACGGGAAATTTCCAATAAAGGGAAATCCAACATTCGACGGTAGCCGGGTGCGCGTCAGTCGGCCCAATAACAAAGCAATAACTATCGACGATGCGCACACGGCCATTATACGCGTCTAGCGGCATCCACGTTGACGCGGCTACGTGACAGTGTGGTCGATGCAATTGCATCGCTCTCGCCCATCCTCCTGCGATGCACCTCTGACTACCCCTGACCGTTGCGACGCATCGTTACACGCTCAGCCCCACCTTCTTGCGTGTTGCCAACGAGGGAGCACGTTGTTCCTTCGCGTTGATATTCCAGAGACGAACCTCTCTGTCGCGATCACTGAATGTGCAAATTCTACCTGGCAAATCGCCAATCGCACCGACTTTTTCTACCGTTCTACTCGCGGTCGAAACGCTTCAAACAGTTTCTCTCAACTACCATTAACACATCACCGACCGGTGATTATTGCTTTTAAACATCTATAGTACATGGCTAAACACTTTTCAATGGAACCTTCAACAGCAATAGCAATTTTCATTGTAAACTAACAAATCACCCTCAATAATTATTAATAGGCTTCCGGTAGGTAAACTATCAACTGAATTTCTTTTTAATATTTCATAATAGTTTTTGTTCAGTACTAGCAAAATTTCTCTGAACTTCGTCCTTCTCGGATAATTATTAACAATGAAGCTGTAATTAGCAAGGAGTCTCATCTTGTAATAATTTTAATAAGTCAGATCTAATAAAAAAACTTCTTCAATGCTTTTAATGAAACATTAGTTTGTCCAGATTTTACAAAATCATTTTTTTTAATGATACAGGTAAGCTTTTAAAATTTTTGGGACCGCGCGAAGAGGAATTCGGGGCCGAAATGAAATTACAAAGCGCATCGGGCGAAATCTAAACGTAACAGAGAACAATTCCGTGCGCGCGGGTCGATAGCCGCGGCATCGAACCGGCTTTTTTAATTTCGCGGTTTGACCACGAAATCGACCAACAGAAAATCCGTAAACCATCACGCAGAAGGGGTGGAACGCATCGAATCGAGAGCACGATGTTGTACCGCGCTCGCTCGATCTACGGATGCGTGAAACGATCCGGATTTCGAGATGACATCGTCACGGTACACACTGGATCGTCCGGTTCGATCTGTTTATTGCGTGGGCTCGCGATCGCACGGTTTGTCGCGCCGACAAATGGAATTGTTAGGGGCGCGTTATACACCCTTCATCGACTAGCTATGCCCTTTTTTTTTGTTCGCGAGCCGACGATACAGCCGACGATGCACTGTTCAGAGTGCGCCATGACACGTTCGCGGAGGTAAAACGTGGCTGCGCATCGATAGCTAATAATTGGACCGCGGTTTGTTTTGCGAAATTCAATTTTCGTTGACGGGGATCCTGAATGAAATTTTAGTTTGCTTTGCAGTTATGCTAGGTCAAACTAATTTCGAAGTCAACGTAATTAATATTTCCAGCTACAAGATAAATCGTCGAGATGTAATTAAAATAACCGTCGGAAAGTAACAAAGTACTTTTCGGATTCGAAAATCGGCAATTTAATTGTGACTACGTTGGAAAGAGTCGAAGAAAAATCGTCAAGATGCATTGTATTTAAAATAACCGTCGGAAAGGGACAAAGTACTTTTCGGATTCGAAAATCGGCAATTTAATTGTGACTAAGTTAGAAAGAGTCGAAGATAAATCGTCAAGATGTATTGTATTTAAAATAACCGTCGGAAAGGAACAAAGTACTTTTCGGATTCGAAAATCGGCAATTTAATTGTGACGACGTTAGAAAGAGTCGAAGATAAATCGCCAAGATGTATTGTATTTAAAATAACCGTCGGAAAGGAACAAAGTACTTTTTGGATTCGAAAATCGGCAATTTAATTGTGACTACGTTAGAAAGAGTCGAATGAATTCTCTCGATCCGAAGATGCGATAATTACGGTTCTGACTAGCTAGCTGTTATCTCGCGGGACAAAGTGGCGTCGTCAGCTGGACGACAAAAGAAAAAGTACGCGTGGGCGGTTAGGAAGTAGCTCGGAAAGCCTCTACAACATTTCGATCTGTCGTCGACGTGCCCTCTGACAATCCCGAAACCATTCGTGTGCCATCTATCCATCCGACTGGCGCATAATAAGCCGGCCGAGGGTTAAGCGGAAACTCGTGCCTCCCAATCACGCGAAGGGTGGGCTCTCTCCTTCTCTCTTTCGCACGGGATCGCGAGGGGCTCTCGCAGATGCGTGTGAGGGGGTTGCAGGGGAAAGGCTGTTTTTCGTCAGAGTAAACCGGGGCGGTCTGTTGAGGGTGCATCGCACACACGGCATTTATGCGAGAATAAAAGCGGCCACCCTCGCGCGCGCACAGTAGCGCCATTTTTCTCGTAAGCACCACGCCCGCGACCAACCCCCATGCCGTCGCTCGGTCAATCGTCCGGCCTGGATGATCGAGCCCCGTTTCGCATCCACGCTTGCAAACAAGAACACACGCTTCCCATTTTATCTCCTCTTTCTGTTTGTTTTTTCTTTTTGCAATGGAATCGAAATTTTCTGGACCATCTCCCTCGCGCTGCCATTTTCACAGCTAACGAAACTTGAACTGCAATTTTTTTAAACTAATTTTATCTGTCAACTGTTTCTGCAAAAAAACTTTTATCCAACATTCCTCTTTAGCAAGCTTCACGTCAATTTCGTGCAATTAAAACGATTTTATAACACTCGCGAAGTTTCTTGCAACCTCGTCTCGGTTGCAGTGACGAAGCGAACAAGAAACAGTCGGTTAGAATTAATCACGGGAACGATTGATTCCCGCGTTAAAGTGTTCTATTTTGAAGTGATCATCGATGAACGAGCAGTTGAATCGATTGTTGAAGTTCTCGCGCGAATTAACCGTCGTTAACTACTTCGAGCGGCGACGCGGCGAAGAGTGAACTTGGGGTATCGAACGTGGCAATGGCAAAAAGACACGGAGGACCGCGGCGACGACGCTTCGAACAAACGCAAAAAACCGAACCGCCGAGATCGCTTTACTGTTACTACGATTTCCAAGTCGTAGCCAGTGCAGCGCGGCGATCCGGCAAAAAATTAATATTCGCTGCAGCGACGGTTCGAGCGGTCCGTGACAGTTTACCCGTACCATTTCTCGTTGTAACCGTCCGCTCTCCGGCGTGATCGTTTCGAAGAAGAAAAGGAAACGCGAGCTGGCTACGGATTAGCGACGCGGCCAGCTATCGATCTCGTTTTTCATCGACTTTTTGCGGGAACAGGTTTTCCAGTAAGCCGATCGGCGACGAGCACAAGGCGCCATAATAACTCGTAATGTTTCCGCAAAAAATCTATAGGACTCCGGACTCCATCGAACTTTTGTTCGCCGTTCGTCCCTGCACACAAAAGCCCGTCGGTTCCTTAACCCTTGCCTGAACCTCCACAATGCAACAGGTAAAAATATTTAATATTCGTTCCTACAGATTCGATGGAGAGTAGATATCAATTTTGCTTCGACACCACGAGTCTTCTAATAGTTTGTCGTTAGACGTAATTATCAGAATAAACTTAAGGATTAAATCAATCTGAACTATTTGTCGTTTCTACGAATTTTCAAGGCACGATTCCTATCTTTAATAATTCTAGTAACTTGAAAATAATATATGGACGTTCTTAAATCGTGTTAGCGTTTTTAACGTTTTAAATTACATCCACCAATTTTAGTCGTAATAGCATAAACTCTGTAGTCTATCAAGTGTACTTGATTCTCGTTAAAATGTATAAAGGCAGCTGATTATACAAGCTCGAAACGTTTAAAATTGATACAGCAGCTTCTACAAACACGCCATACTTGTTTTGCACCGTCCTTAGAATGTACGTCGTTTCACCACGATGCAAATGGCAGTTAAGAGTATTCACATTCTATTTTCTTTCGCAGCAAAACGGTTCGCTCGTATCAGTTAACATTTGCTTTGGATAATAGCTTGGTGTACGCGTTTAATGCTCTCACAGAAATGAAACCTTGCACTCACTGAGTACTTCCGAATAGGTTTTCCGATCGTTCTCCCAACATTACGGAGCGATACTCTTCTTTTAGCATCGTTAGCTAGCCGATGAACATTGAACGAGACGTCTCTTGAGTAATGGGTTTCCGCGAATTCAAATTACTTACACCGCACGGCATGATATCGCGTGACATCGTAAATGCGACTCTCATTAACGGTCGGACACCCCGACGGTGCGCGTGGATCTTTATTTTCGGATTACTTCGCGTTTGGAGAAACGCACTATCAACGGAGTTGCAATACGGTTTCGTATCGCGTTGCTAATTTGCTGCAAGATCGCAACGACTCGACAATTGCGATTTTAGGGAAGATGAGTTTGAATCTGCTCAATTGTTCCGACATTGTAACGGCGTCCCATTTAAATGCAAAAGTTGGTTTGTCTTAAAATTAATGTTGTATTAAAATATTAATATTTGCCTTAATATTAATATTTTTATTTAATGTTCTGAAGGCTGGCTTTCTTTTTGTTATATCCCTCGTGTTACCTAAACAACCCCTGTAGGATAGGTTTCGGAAGAAAATATTAACCCTTTGCACTCAGAGCTATTTTAAAGCTATTTTATCACGCTTATATTAGCTTGCCGAGTTGTCGTTGAAAAGAAATAGAAAACAAACAAAATATACTCAAAAACTTTTTTAAAAACCACGCTTATATTAAGATACACTAAAAAGTAGAAAATAATATTTTTAGATATTAATGACTATAAATGCAAGCGTGGAGCACCCTCGAAGATTACGTTAATATAATTTGGCGCTCCACGATTTTATTTAAAGTCACTAATATCTAAAAATATTATTTTCTTCTTTTCAGTGCATCCTAATATAAGTGTGGTTTTTAGAAATTTTTTATATATATTTTTTTAAAGCTACTGCATGTAAATTAATTTTTTTATACGAATATGAAATTAAATGTTTAGTAATTGATTAAATAGAAACATATTTAATAATGTAAACAACACTTTGAATAATGTCACCACTCGAGTGCTAAGGGTTGAAAGATGTTTTTATAAGTGAATTCCACTTTGTTACACATTTACGAGTGTCCAGAATATAATTTCCGATCAATCGTTAAGGGTTGTTTTTCCTCAGACGATTC
This sequence comes from Lasioglossum vierecki, assembly GCA_028455595.1. Taxonomy (NCBI): domain Eukaryota; kingdom Metazoa; phylum Arthropoda; class Insecta; order Hymenoptera; family Halictidae; genus Lasioglossum; species Lasioglossum vierecki. The sequence continues at coordinate 5,524,285 of CM052336.1, read as the reverse complement.
AAAGTGCGTCACCCCTAACAATCTAACATGCGTCGCAACTTTTGAAGTACTCCCAAAGTGTTGATTGAAAACTGAGAGACCAGTCCTCGCAAATGGGTCGCGAGTGACCCGGCACAGTATTCCCCAGGACCGTGGGTGTTACCAGGAGTGTAAGGTGGAGGGGTGCGTTTTCTCGGTGCTTCGACAACGAGGAAACCGAACAGCCTCGATAATGATCTCGCCGCCGCCTACCTTAAATTTCATAGTAAGCGGCGAATAGTGGCCAACCGCTATTCCATTAAATTCCGCCATTTTAGTTATCACGGGAGGGGTGTCTCGGTTCGTTTCGCAGCCTTACGGTGTAAGTGTACACAGTACACACGCCGTTTGTATACAGAGAGGGGCGAGGAGGCGTAAAGAACCAACGAGAGAGAGAGAGAGACAAAGAGAGAGAGAGAGAGAGAAGAACAAGAGGGAAAGAGAGGGTGTAATAAAAAGTAAGGCGTTATCGCAACAAGGAAGTCGACGTTTCGCGGTTGCGTGCTCAGCATGAGCGACGTCAGCCAAGATGGCTGCCAACCGGCCCTCTCCATAATCGCGGAACACGCACACGCATGGCTTGTACGCGTGGACGCAATCACTCTGGTGACAATTTTTGTAAAATTTAATGTCCATCTCTTCTTAATATTTCGATCATTTTCCATAAGATAGATTCATTGAAAGTAATCGGAAAGACTTTATTCAATTATCCACTCCTTACTAATTTAACACCTTCTTGTATGTGTAATTTTCTTCACAGTGAACAATACTACACTTATCGATCTTGATCTTTTCTTGTCTCAGTTAAGCCTAGTTGCAATAAATTATATTTTCTCGTGTCATAATTTCACGTTTACGGGGACACTCTAACAACATTGAAAAGATCAATGCAGAGGAAGGACTTTGAATGTTGCAAAACGAGTTTCTACAGGTCGATAGAAATACATTGCATTAGGCTGATACGTTCGATAACGGTTGAAATCGTTCCTGTTGGCTGACGGAACATAATCTCTTTGGATTTTGCTGGTGCTCCGAAATACATAAATAAATCAATGGGTCGCGTGCAAACCCTCGTTACAATTGAGCCGCGTTTGCAGTGGCCCTGGTTACGTGCCAATACCGATCCGTAATCAGAAGTAATGGCACGGGACTCTTTTCAGTTTGCTCGTCCCTGGACTCTCGGCTTGCGCACACATACCACGCACGCGTGAGATTGAATTTATAATAACGTTTGATTCGGCGAGCCGCTTTCGAAGTACTCATTAGATTTCGAGCCGTGTCCGGTCTATCGCAGTAAATTACTCCGAGGCAATTTTCTGCCCGAAGAAAATTTCAAACGCCAAGATAAATATCATTTCACCGATATGCTGCGTTTGAAACGCTCTTTCCTGCTAATTGCTTCCTGGTATCGAGCGGCGACCGCTGAAAGATTGATTCATTTCGTGAAGAACGTATCCCTCCAATTCTTGAATGTTTCATTCATAGCGAGACTTAAAAGACTGGCGACCTTGCGAGTGCATTTTATCGTCGATTCGGTAATGTACGTGTGACAGCATGTTTTGAAAATGTATTGAAATTTGAACGAGTATTATAATTTTCTTTAGAACGCGTGGTTCGAATGATAAATATTAAATCCATTCAGATAAATACATGTAAAAAGATAACATATATCGAGTGAAGTGTGATAAATATTACCAACATATTTCAAATAGATACACGTGAAAAACATTGAGTAAGAAAAAGGAGTAATAATATTTTTCTCCAGAATTAGAGAGAAAGAATAAGTTACTGTCTGAATATATTGGTCATAAAAAATCAGAACTTTATTTCGTCTTGAAAGAAAGTCGGCACTGGTCGAATTTATTAGATTATATTCAAAGTGTCAAATTACGAGCCCGCGTTTTTTATACGGCAAGGGGTAAATACCAATAAATATCGTATATTTATACACCATAAACGTATTCAGCTTTCTGAAAGACCGACACCGCTCATTTCCAACGACATAAACTTCAACTTCTTACAAACTATACTGGACCGAGCATCATGCGTTAATAACGAGCATCGAGTAGACGAAGAAGGGCAAAGACCAGCGGATCGGTGCGTCGGTAGCCGAAGTCAATGGTAATTTCGAGGCTGTCGAAGCAGCGGCGGTTAAAGAGCGACGTTAACGAAAATTTAACGGCGAGTTAACGACGCGACCCGCTGAGCCAGTAACCCATAAATGCGTGTGCCGGGGGTTGAACGAGCTGAGGGACCCACGAGAAATAGTAAAAGAGAGAGAGAGAGAGACGGGAGAGCGAGAATTGCGAAGAGCAGAGGAAAATGGGACGAGAGAGGAGAGAGTAGAACGAAGGGGAGGGGGAAATCTGCGAGCGTCACCCTTTCGTATGCAAATTCCGAAACACCTGGAGGCAAAGGTCGCATGCAAATCAGCCCTGTAGCCATCTGATCAGACCCGACCGTGGCGGCTCCCGGGCGCGGACACGTGATTTTTACAGCCTCCGAAAAATCGTGTCGGTTCTCGCGCGCGCGTGGCTTTTTTTTTCCTCGACATTTTTTTGGCTCTCCCATTCTCTCTGCCTCGCGCGTTTCCCTCCCCCCGTTTTTTTTTGTTGGCCCGCCTCTTTATTGCCGCGAAATTTCGACCGCCAGGAAACACGTTCAATCGACCGGGAATATCTTTTCACGGGGATTCGGCCGGTGTGCGAGCTCTCGTTTTGTTTACCGACTAGCGGAACGATTTTCGCGGTAAATATCGGCCGGCCGGCCGGCTCCCGTCGAAAAAAAAGCAACCGTAATCGGGAACGGTTTATCAAATATTTCCTCTCTCGCTACGACTCGTGTCACGGCCAGAAAAAAATCCGCGGAAAAAGCAAACGGCAAACACGGCCGGCCGCGAATCGACCATCGCGTCGATTAAACTCCGTTCCGACCGGAAATACCCGGGACCTGTATTTTGTCTCGCGCGCGGTCCTCTTCCCTTCGATAATCGAGGAATCGATCATTGTCTCGGTGGGGAACCCTCAAAGCGAGAATTAATCGCGGGTAATTTCGGGGAGGTGTCGATCGCTTCGCCAAGCGACAATATGTGCTCCGCTTTGAAACGTGATCAGCATATTTATTTATGCTCTGAGAATTTGCCGTGATACGTAACGATTATCCCGAAGTTATTCGACGCATCCTGAAACAGAATTGCGAACAACAAGATAATTGTTCATTTAAGCGAAAGATGTGCTTCACGAAATTTTGCGGTGATATTATACAATGGTTGAAAGAGCAGTTAACGAATAATTTTACAGGATGACGAGCTTGATATCAACAATCTGGTCATGTTCAATTAAATATTTTACAAAATCGATCACTGTAAATAATTAATATAAAACTGCCGTGTAAATAATGAAGAAACTAGCTCTACAGGATGACGAGCACGATATCAATAATTTGGCCATGTTCATAAATATTTTAGAAAATCGATCACTGTAAATAATTAATATAAAACTGCTCTGTAAGTAATGAAGAAATAAGCTTGCATGAAAAATTTGTAGTGTATCGGATGATCAGTTTCCGTGTCACCGAGCCCAATTTGGAAGATGCTCGCGCGTGGAGTTTAGGGTTACGGAAAGGTGCAAGATTGCGCTTGAGATCGGGTTCTTTTCGGGGATATCGAGACTCCGAAGTGATTAATTACCGGCATTTTAATTGCCTGCGCCACGGATACTCGTTGTCCGGGCGTATTTCGTATGCAGACGATTTCGGGCGCGGATACCCGTGATGGACATATTAATTCCTGGGCGTCTTTGCGCCACTTACGGGGCGCAACCCCGCACGTATCTTGTCGAGGATGCAAAAGGCGAAGCAAAGAAAAAAAAGGTAATCAGCCCGTATATTCCATAGTGGACGCACGGGGGAATCGTCCCTCGTCCGCGGAGAGGAGGCCGCGCTTTCTAATTATTCTCTTCGTTAACGACCCCGGCTAACCTTAATTGGCCAACGTGAAGATACAAATCGTAGTTTCTTTCATACATATGTATGCACGATTTAAATCCGAGTAAACGCCGTGATATGAGCGAAGCGCTCGGATAGAGACGTCACCGGGGTAGAAATTGGCTCGCAACAACTGGTTAATTATGCGCGAAACACCGTTGATTTTCTCTTGGTCGAGGGACCCGGGGGCCGTGTCCTCGCTTCTTTTCTTTTTTCACCGGGCCTGGTTTGTAAGGGCTGCTGCGCGGCCCCCTTTGCAATCTTTCAACGCTCCTGCAGCTTTCGGATACGTATAATAATTGGAGCGGCTCGAAATCTGCTGAGATTCGTGCAACGACAACGGGTTCGTTCGATAATCATTTTTTATTTCTGTCTCTTGGCGGTCGAAGGAGCCTCGCTTTACCGATTGATATAATTAGTACGAATCTTCGGGTACTTCTGATAATAATTATATGAATTTTAATGAAGCAGTTATACTTCTTGGGACAAATATCGTTGGGAGGAATTTTTTCTTGGAACAAATTAAGAGTGGGTAGCAACCACTTCGACTGGGTAGCAAGAATCATCTGCCATCACCAAAATTCAATTTTTTAATTCGTTAGCGATCGTAATTTTACAATCCTCCTGTTATTTTCTCCTCTATTTTTATAAATTTCCGTACTTCAACATTATAAATTATAAAGTATATGATACGTTTTTACATTTAACGAGTAAATTTAAGTTTTAAACGCGGTAAGTGAATTAATAACTGGACCAGACACTCGCCGACTTTTTATAATCCCCTAAATCGAAGACGAATGTTTCGAAAAATTTTATTTCACGTCGATCAAGGAACTTTCTAACCGTCCTGTGCACAGAGGAAATAATCCCGTTAGCGTCGAGCAGGTTTCGCGAATAGATGAATTTGCTGTCACAGTAGAATTTCGATAAGTTTCTGAGACATTAGGGGGCAATTTGCATCCGGCCGTGTGCAGGTGTACTCGCGTAATCGCGGAACGCGTGCATCGCGGTTCGTAAATCGACTCGTCCGTAATTACACGGCCAGCTAATAAATCAGTTCGTTTCCTTCTTTTTTTTTGCCGCCGCCGCCGCGGTGCGCCGATGGCATTTTTGCGCGAGCATGCGTAAAACGTCTCGTAATATTATCATTCCCGTTGGTTCGCCAGCGGCCATTCCCGAGGCCGAGTTCGACGGTGTTCAACGGCGTTGCGTGCGCCACGAAAGAATTTTTTTAATGGTGTCCCATTGCGCCGCGGGTTCGTTAAATTTCACGGAGAAATATGGCCGGCCGTTGCGTGTGGCCCATAAACACGCGGCGGGTCGGGCCTTAAATTTTTCCTAATAAGGACCCCGCTATCGGGGCCCGCTCGCCATTGTCCCGTTAAGACACCGTAATCGAGCCCCATTCCAGATAACGTGTAATTAATTATCGCCCGCCGGCCGATTATCGGCCGAAGCGGTTCGCCCTAAGTGTGCTCTTAGGAACTTGAGAAATCCCTCCTCCATTTTTCTCCGTGTAATCTTAACCACCCATCCGTAATCGACCGAATTATTTCGATGATATCGCGCCGGTGCGATGTGCGCTCGTATTAACTATCGATTACCAACGTGAACGACAGTAAGCGAGACTCTATCGATTATACATAGTACATTCGCGAATCATTTTTGTGTTTCTAAAGGATTGAATGAAGACTTAGAAGAAAAATTAAAAATATAGGTTAAAGTGTTATACGATTGTCCAATAGATAAATTTCATTGTATATCGCTAACAGAAAAATGAGCGAAGCTTGCGAAGACGTTTGAAATATTTTTTGGTTCTGGGGTCGAAAATAATGTTTCTGTTTCTAGAACATTCAAAATATATTTAGTCCTGAATATTGTGGTGCCCAAGGTTGTTCGGAACCCACCTTTATTCTAAACTATAGGTCCCGTCGCGAAATAATTCTCACGTAAGAATTCAAAAAGCGACGTTAAATAATAAAAATATGTATATTTAGTCCATTTGCGACAGATTCAGTCGGTTGATGTTAATTACAAATATTCGATACGCGGGAAGAATCAAAGTATAAGATCAGGGTATTTTCAATGGAATTCTTCGTTGCACGACGATTCCGCGATTATCGATATTATTCGAGGAGAACGAATTCACGATGAACGATCGTTGTTTTTATTAACGCGGCTTCAATTAGCGGTAAAAAGCGAAGTTTGGAATTGCGTCGAAGGAGAAAGGAGCACGATAAAAATCGTTTTTCTTTCTTTTCAAGCTGTTCGGTCGGTTTTAGAATCGAAACCAGATTCTAGGAGGGGAAGCCGGAGACCGGCCGACGCGAGGCGAAGCAGCCAAGCAACGTCCGTAATTAATGATAATTGTTCAACTAGCTTGATGGTTTTAATTAAAGACAGAGGGCTTCAATTCAGCCTGGCCGCAGGCTCTGGCCAGCCAACTACCCATTTTTCCCACTTTTTCCCGGTTTCTTTTTCTTTTTGCTTCACCCACTCCGCCCTCTGTTCCCTCGATGCAGCCATTTTCTGCGGTTAGGCGAACTTATTTACGTTTCAACAAGCCGAGTCCCCGGGAGAAGCGCGCGTTATCACGCGGAGAAATCACGAGTCAACAACGCAACGCAACGCGTGCAGATTTGACGAATCGAAAACAAAAGGCGATCTATCACCGGTGGCTGTCGGCTCGTAGCGGTGGCATAATGAATCAGGGGATCGCTGGAATCCTACGGGCAGCCGTGTAATTACTCGCGAGAAGGAACGCGCGAATTACTCCCCTAACGATTTCTTCGAAAACCCTCGTTATACGCTAAGAACGTCTCGTTAGCGGGGCTGCCCTGTTATTTCGCCGTGCTCGCCGTTTCCATTTTCGTCGTTTTTTCTTCTCTCTGCTCGGAGGATCAACGGAAAAAATCGACGATTCGTTACCGACACTCTGTTATTTCGAAAAATATCACGATTCACGTACCTCGCGAACCGATAATGCTCGAATAATGAATGGCCCGTTTATCGTTGATTTGAAAATCACAGACCGTGGATCATTCCACCGGGATCCGTTCGTCTAAACGAATCCCATAACCCGCTGCACAATGGGGTATGTAGCACGAAAAGTTTGGAGAAAAGTCGATTTCGAAACTTGTCCAAGTCGTACAATTTTTGCAAAAGAATACGGCTTGAATATAGTCTTCTTTATTTGTACACCTGTGAAGTACTCAACGTCGGTCAAATTCTTCCCCGCCGGTGCTGCGCGACCCCCATCGTGGTTCGCCGGTTCTCCCACTCTTCACTTTAAGCTTGACTTCATCTGCAGAGACGGTTTCTTTCATAAGTCCGAATGGTGGGAGTCGTCGATAGGCACTAAGAAGAGGAAAAAAAGCGGTGTGCGGCTCGCGGGCCGCCAGTTGCCCGGCTCTCCTCTACGTCATCGAAAGTCAAGAGATTTTCTAACACGCTTTGTCTTCTTAAACAATCGCCGAGACAGCGTCCATCCATTAGCAATTTTCAAGTATTTTAAGGGAATCGTGTGAATTCTTGCGTCTGAGAAGCTTTTCAGATAGGTGTGCAGAGTACTTTCGCACAGAATTCATTTCGTTATCATTGAAATTAATATGGTTATTAATCTTTGAACATAATCGATCATTCTGTAAATTATTTTACAATTATACATATAACTTCATTAACGATTTTTTATACTGCTGAGTTGCGACGAAAAATGAAAATCATTTTGATTTTACAAATGTCGAAATGAATATTTGATTTCGCAGTGTTATGGCTGACGTTAAGACGAATTATATTTAATTCTATTGTATATAATTAATTATAATATATAATATATAATAAAAAAATATATAAAATATATATTATATTATGACCTTAAAAATATATAAATATATTATGACCTTAAGCACATGAATAACGCTAAAATAGTTTTTTTTCCATTTTAACGGACCAAATGAAATGTCGAAGAGCCGACGTTCCATCGATTCCTGGCAAAAGGCTTTTCAAGGATCGCGGATCGTCGAATAGGAACGTGTTCCTCGGCGATGCAACAATTATATCTAACGAAGAAAACCGTGAACGGTACCGCTACTTTCTAACAGTAATTTCACGATCACCGGGGAATCCGACCGAAATTGGCTGCGATTTCGAATGCGTTCCTTTGATGCAACAAAAATTGATGCTCTACCCACTGAGGATTGCGGAACTCTAAATGCATATTTATGCGAAGCTTTCGGTATCAGCGGTTTTAAGATCGTACAAAACTGCTACGGCTCGCATCAAGATCCTATCTTATTATTTAACGTGGCGGATCTCTGTGCAGACTTGTAACGAACATTGTACATCGTATTTGAAGTGGGCTTAATTAAATGTATTTTAGTTTCTCCGTGTTAATAACGCCTGCCTGCTCTCATCCTGATTTTCTATGATTTTTAGTAGAATATGCTTTTGGCATCACGTGTTTATTCATGTATTAGGTTGTTGCATATGAAATGTTTTTAACAGTAACGTTAATTTAATATACCATTTTTTAAAAAATAAAACTTATTCATCAAGATAAGCACCATTGCGCTATGTTGAAAATTGAATTTTAATTCTTAATAATATTTTTAATTCTGTACTCATAGGAAAAGAATACACAGCAAACATCTTGATTAACATTCAAGTAAATTCAATTTAAATGTCTACATCTGAGATAGAATCTTAAATGTTAGCTGTGTACATTGCAATGCTATGTTAAGATATCTGTAGACTATGATAATATTTCTAGATCAAAAGGCTTCGTTACATATGCATTTCATAAACGTCTAATAACAAGTAGTAATATTTCTAACCGTACATATCTCTAAATTCATAGTGTACGAGACGTCGAAAATGAATGTTAGCACTCCTTCTTCGACGTAAATGGCGTCTCTTGAGATAAAGAGTACCGCTATGTTTCGAGTGCACATTTTATCGACCACTCCTACGGACAGAGTCCCATAAAAGAAAACGTCGCTGGTGTTAGAACTAACGGACTTGTCTGGAGACGAGAGGAATTTTCGGAAATTCTGTTGGCGACGCGGGATTCGACGGGTTATTTATCACATATTGAGACAGCCAATTAACCGAGGGCCCCGCATGGCGTGTCACGGGGTGGGGGCACTAGAAGACGATTAAAGAAACGAACCGGCCGATGACTATAAGCTTGGGCGGCGTTCGAACGGCTACATGAAGAGACGTCGAAATCTAACTTGTAAGTCAAAGTTATCATCTGTCCTTTTTACCGCCCCCCCCCCCCGCCAGAGCCTCGGTTCCTCGGATTCCTCGATCGAGAACCCTTTCGGGGCCCTGCCATGTGTTTCGAATGAATTTACATGACGTTCCCCGGGCCCGTAGCTATGTCACTTTTTGCGCGTGTGCGTGCCCACATACAACCACTGCGGCCAGCATGTGGGCAGAGATTCCCTGCAGCGGCAGATGTTGGACCATCTTCCCGTGTGCCCCTTCGAGATACGAAACCCGCCATGATTATACCCTATCTACCCACCGAGACCAGGGCCGTATCGTCTTGCTGGATTCCGAGGCGCCTCGGATTCACTCGGTGACGCAACCGACCGCCATCTCTCGCCCCTCTCCCCCTCGAAAACCCCAACAACGGTCCTATGGGGTCCCCCAACTTTCTGGATCCCCCTCCGCTGTCACTCGGGTTTTTTTCGGGCCAGCCTGTGATACCTTTGCGGTGTAGCAAACCGACTGACCGGTGGAGCCCTTCTGCTACAATGTTATTATCAACGTTCTAACCGGGTTCTTTATTATTTCCACGGTGAGAAATGAAGTGGAATGTGCGGTGCGTTAACACATGTCCGACAGCGTGATTGAAATCTGTCGTATTCGAAAAAAGAATCGATTTTTAACGTGTATGAAAATCCGTGGACTAGACTATATTAATCTTGTGTACCTATCTCGTTAGAAATCTTAAAAAGATGAACAAATTATTTCATAATTTTTGTGAAAGCCTATGACTAGGTTTGTCAATGGATTCCTCAACGGCAACAATGATTTTTATTGCAAACCAATTTTTAAAACAACAAGTTACGTCGTATAATTATTTCGTTCGGGATCGTATACGTAAGTGAAGATTTTTAAACTCCCGTTTGTTACACAAATATTGGAAATCCTATTAATACACTTCCGGTAGGTAAAGTTTTGGGAATCAGGAATTTTAAGATCACATGAAACTGCCAGAAGTCGACAAGTGAATTAGTCAAAAATTGAACGAACGTGTAACAGCCTATGGCACACGGTCGCTTCACTATGATCGAACGTAATCTGAATTAAAGGAAGAGCTCATGCACTGAGAACTTGCGACACTGTTCGATCAATCTCCTCCCGTTTCACGGAAAATTCTTACCGATCCCACTAGATACATGTAACACTTCCTATCGAGCGTCACACCTGGAACAATAAGAAATAGAACAGAATTAATATTAATATTTCAGTACAGAATTACAGTGTAAAATTGATATTTCGAACGTTTCGGTGTAGTGATACAAGAATTTGAAACCGCATTTTAATCGGCACTTTCTCCTTGGAGAATTCACACGATACTCTCGTTCTTCGCGACAACCAATCGCATCCCCTTTTCGGCAGGGACAGGATACGATCTGTTTTCGCGCCGCGCTCCCGTTTAATAGTAATTATTATTATTATTCGGAGAGCTCGGGTATCAACCGTACGGATTTCGCAACTTCACTTTTAAGGATCAACGGAGGCAACGTATACTTAAAGTGAAACGCTGTTGCTTTGTCGTCGGACGGTTTAAAACGCCTCGAGCAACGCCGTTTCTGGAATTATAATAAACACAGGATGTTAAAGAATAACATCTGTAGAAATTGCACGTTACGCAGAAAGTCTTATTACCAAAGGAACAGTAACGTTCAAGAATGTTCGACGAGCATGTAATGTTCGGGATACTGAATAAGAGAATCTGGGACGACCGAATGCAGAGCGTTTTTTCTGCAGATGACATCGTAACGAGCATGCTGAAATAACTCCGCGGCGTATCGAATAAGAAGTGAAGAAAATAATTTAGAGCTGTGGTTCGTCGCTTTCTCTGATTTACATAATTATTTCACAATGTTCGGATATATTTGAAAGACTATTTACTCGTGTTACGATCAGATTCATTTATTCATAAGAAAAAGAGATTTATTCATACTCAAAATGTATTCCTAAAAAAGTATATTAGTAAATACAAAATCGTGGGGCACTTATAACTAATGCACCTGACAATTAACCCATTGTTTAAAGAACAACAAATTATTTTACATTTCTAAGTTGGTGGTATACAATCAGAAAAAAATGGCGTTTTACGTACATTTTCAAATTGCACTCCTTTAAAATTTCCTCATCTGACTTTTCTTATGAATAAACGATATAATACCGATATTCAGTGGACTTATAACAAAAATTTTATTTAGTCTACGTTCCACTTTATTTACACAATTTGTTAGGAACCATCTGTGCCAATACTGTATTCACACACACGCGCGCACTGGCCAAAAATATTTTCTGGTATTCACGTTGGAAATTTATTTAACATGTACTCAATTTTATTATTAAGTGGTTAGACCTATCTCTGCCAATATTTGCAAACCCCGACAGTGGCACCGTTTTCAAATGGAATTGAACATTGTCGAGTAAAAGTAAATTTTGGGTGACAAATATAAGTGGAAATAGCATCAATATTTTGAAACATGACGTAATTCTCAGATGCTTCTATTCAATTCTACCGAAACACATTTGCCTTGAAAAAGTGTTATTCTGGCACGAGTAGAATTCACCGTGACTGAATACGTAAGAGGATTTCTTACTCAAGTTGTAACAAACTTGAGTGAAATAGAAATTTATTTCCCTGGCATGGTTAGTTGGTTGAGAATAATATAATTGGATTAAATTTTTATAATATTTTTGTGCTATTTTAGATTACACCTACTCATATCTTCTATCTTCTATCTCGTTTTAGGGAAAGAAAAATTGGAAAAATGTAAAATTCGGAATCAATTCAACAAAAAACGAACGTGGCAGCTTTTAATCGATATTTCAATAGGAATTTACATAATCGATGTCTGTTTGCATTAACGACATTACCAATTTTTTATAAACGTATAAAACCGCAGTCTAATCATGACGTTCTGAAGGACACCGTATATTCCCCGAATTTTTTCGGAAATTCGTTTTTCGACGAACAATTTGTTATTCCAATCACTTTACTAATGAAACGCTGTCACCAGTTTTGGGATCGGTTCCGTTGAAGCGAACGTAATCTGCATAAAAATCCGGGGTCCACGAGTGGATCCTCGAAATGAACCGAGAAATAATTACCGTGAATTGCGGAAGATAATGGCAGGCACGAAATTCCATGTTGCGTCGTCTGTCTAGCGTGTCAGGCTCGACGCAACGAGAAAGGAGATCCTCGGCCGGCAATTTTCTTGTTCATGGCGCAATGCGTGCGATACCCGCGCGCCCGTTCGAAGTGAATTCAAATTAGCAACGATGTAAGACGTGTTCGCGGAAGCACGATATAATTCTATCTCTGGTAGATCGCAAAACGTCGGGCCAGCAACAACATCGTTTTTGTTGCGAATCGATCCCCGGCCCCGAAAATCCAATTTCATGCTCCGTTCAAGGCGCGCTCTCCTGGCTCACTGTTAGCGCATTACGTATTCCGGCCTGTCCCGCCCTCTCATATTATTGCCCGACTCCGCGCATTTTTCCATTCCTCTTTTTTTCCCCTATTCTCTTTTTTCGTTCCGGGGCCGGTTTCAGCTTCTTCTTCTTCTCCTTCCTCCTCCTCGTCCTCCCCCTACTCTTCCCCTGGAGTTAGGTTATCGGTAAACCGAGCGTTCATTATAATCGCATCAAGACGCGCAAGATGATGCGCGGGCAACGGCCACGGACCCCTTTAACGAAATTTCGATCGCCCTGCGGGCCCATTTTTGACCAGAAACAAGCTCGCGTTCTTTTAAATTTTATCCTCATCGTTATTCCATTTATCCTTTTGTTAGCTCCACGAAATTTTACTCTCGTTGCCGAACGATTTGTCGAGGAAGACAAGCTGAATCACTTCACTTTCGTTACTAGAGACACAAAATTCTCGAACAAGTCCAATTAAGTGGAAATTAATCTAATCTACAATTTATAGAGCTGATCCAATCTTTTATTTCATTTTTTAGCATACAGAGGATGATTAATCGTGACACACAGATTTTTGTAAAGAAGCAAGATGAATGATGTTAATGTATTGTAAAACAAACAAAAGAACAATTTGTGTCTATCGTTGCTGGTACAACCTTTTATTATTTCTATTGTTAGACACAAATTTTTTTAGAAATTGGTGTAGAACCTAGAATGTAAAACGATTTTAAGTAACACAGCTTACTATTTCATTTTATCATTGCCACGAATGCTTATTTCCTTCGAAGATCTAATGTAGATTTTATGTAATTTTATAGTATTCATTTGCGACAAAAAAGAATACGTATTTAAAGCCGTAGACATGTGTAAATATGTTTCAGCTTAATAGGACAATTAAAAGAAGATTATAATTTTTATTTCGCATAAAGATCCGCAGTCTTTAATTTACGTTCTCACGTCAGGAGGAGCTAAATGATACTAATTCGTCGTAGAATGATTTTACCAAACCAACAACGATGAATAATTTGTACACGGAGTACCATAAAATGGCTAACGAGATACTCTCCTCGTATGAAAGACAACAGATCTCCCGAATAATCAACGATAACCTTATAAATGTTTATACAAATACTAATATAAAACCGTCTCCCTCGCGCAATGGGGGTCCCATAAATCCCCGACACAACTTTATTAATACATAAATCCGCGTTGATAAGACCATACGAGTACCGTGAAAAGAGTCGGCATAACGAATGAAATACAAGATTTCGGTAATACGCGAAAGTCACGAACGAGTTCCAGCGGTAATAAAGTTCCCGATTAGAGTCTCATGAATACAAGAACACGCGTTCTTCTCGGTTTAATTCCAGGAGCGCAAACACGAAACAATCTTGTAGTGAGAGATCCGACCGAGAGAGAGAGAGAGAGTGGTCTGTGCGTGTGTTTGTTCGTAGAGGTAGTTTTCTCGAGGTACCCTTTACCTGTTCCCCTTTTCGAATAAATATTACCCGGGATGGATCCTGCGCGTATTATATTATAATGCGCGCGAGAGGAGGGCATGCTAATAGAATACGGAGAAGGTTCGTCAGAAGGTACACAGATGGTCCAGCGTCGCCCTTAACCCTTCATCACGGAGAAATTCGGTCTCGTGTCGAAGACCGATGGATCGGGAACCTATTAATATTCCTTAGACTACCGGATCCCGTGAGAAAATTCCCCAAGGGTGTTTTTCCTTGGCCGCCATTAGCATAAGGCGATCATCCTTTCGTTTCTCACGGATCCTGCCACTGTTACGATCTCGATAAACAAATCCCCGGTGACCATTAACGCGTTCGCACCTTGTCCGTCCCGACGCCTAAATTCTTTATTCAATCCCACTTTCTTCCAAATAAATTTCAACTATTGTCTATGTACAGAAAATTTTTGTTTCTTCGCACATTCGTTCGTATCTTGCTACAAAATAAATCCGAATTCAACTATTTTCAAAAGAACTTTTATTTTCGATTTGTATTTTCTTCAAAATTAATTCGATTCCAACAATTGCATAAGCATATTTAAAAAATGCCACATTGATTCACTCATTCGTATCCTTTTCGAAACAAACTCCATTTCAATTGTTTATATTTATAAAATTCTTTAAATTTCATCTCGTCTTAATGATACAATTTTAATATTAACGACAGCATTTTAGAACTTGTTCATCTTCGTGCAATACTAACTACATTAATGCACTGTTTCTTATTTCACGTTCAAATTACAATTTTTCCATAACCATCTAAAATATTCATTTATTTATTCAGGTGAAACTGAACTCCTTCCTCAGAATACCAGAGGAGGTCTTCTCTCAACTGGCCTTGTTCCGACGCAAATAAAAATAGCGTTGCGGCGGCCAGGGTTGGAAATAATCTTGTAATAATTTCCAAGCGGTGTGAAGCGGTGTGAACTGGTTAAATATACCACTGTACATTTTTCCTAGCTACACAGCAAACTCCTAACGGTTTCCGAATCGTTACGGCCAGACCCTGCTTTCACCCCTTCGCTGAATTTTCATAAAATTCACATAAATAAACCCGTTTAGGCGGTACTTATTTATATACAATATTTATACGCCACGCATGACCTGAAACGGCAGCCCTCGTGAAACTTTAGGTATCGAACTGCCTCGAAAGGGGTGAAAGGGATCACACACCTGTAAACGATCGAATCTTTAGGATCTTCGACCCTAACATATAACTATTCGATCGTATTCTATTTCACGAAGAGATGTCGACACTTTCAATAATATTTTTATATACCAATAAGACAAACCATTGCAACCACTACACACTGACCAACGACGGCTGACACATTACTCCATTCCATTTCACATTCCGACGTAAAAATCACTGCTTAATTGGCCTGGGAACACTATAAGGACTAACCATTAAATTCAGTGCTCGCTTTTATATCGTCATTAAATCGGCCAATGCAGGTACAGCGTCATTATTTTTTATTAATACTTCGGAATACGAAGTGTCACAATTCCCGGAGCTTCGAACTGGATTTACCAATCTCGAATTTTTCTACAAGTCTAAATTGTATCGTAAAATGTGTGATCGTTTAACTATTTGTTAGAAAAAGTTAGTATATTCCTTTGGAAAAATATTTTAAAAACGAATTGAAGCTACCCGTCGCATACATAGGGAGTTTGCCAATCGTATTTGCATCAAGTTACATCTTATTTGAGATATTAACGAATTCCAAGGAGTTACGTAACAAGTTACTTCGTGGGTCCCGCCGACTTGTATACGAAAATACTGAGTAGCTGATTCGTGTGCAGCTCGAATTATTTGACTTTGTCATCGACCGTCGTAGAAGAAGCAGTACAGTTCGAGAGTCTCAGAAGTATTTCAAGTGCGTTAGGGAAAAGAGCAGCTCTCTCTCTCTCTCTCGGCGCAGGAAAAGTCACGTAGAACTTTTTTTCCGGATGGCGAATTTTTCGAAGACCCGATGGAGGTTTGCAGAGGGTGAGAGGCTTCGGCTAGGCATCCTCCGGTGGCCCGTTTGCAGCCATCATCGTGGAATCGACGAGCAAATACTTAAGGCGTAACCTCGTTACGCCGGCAGCCAGTGGAAAAGCGAGAAAAATCCACTTGAAGCTGCAGCGACGACGCTGCCGGCGGCGACGGCGCGGAAAACTCGCTTCCGGTCGTTCGACGTCCCTTCGGCCGTTTGAAATACGACGGGGGAGAAGCCGTTGATGCACGTGAGAAATGGGCGAGAACGCGATTCGCGACCGCTGCGAATATGCACGCCGAAACTGCCAAAATATCTCTTGCGGAAAATCGCGTCGAGTCACCCCCTGCGTTCGACCCTTAGCGAATAAAACGAGCTCCGATATTTTTCGGCGCACGTTTGATCTCCCAATTATGAAGAACGAGTCTGTATCCAGCCGAGATAACTGATTTTCGTGACTTCGCGTCTGTCGTGGTTGAATCCATACGAATCTCCACTTGCCAATTTTTGAAGAACACTTTTCTTATTTAAACTCCCCAATTTTATTTTATACAATTTACCAACCCTCGCGTCAATTTAACGTTTTCTTCACTGATTCAGTTAATTTTCACTGGCCACTGTGAATTCACTGTTGATACGTACCGAAATTGTAGCCCCTCCCATTTTAAAATAATTTCCTGATTGGTTATTTATTTGTTTGACTTAACCCTTCAATGCACTTTATTTCCTGCAATTTCATTAAAAAACACAAACACTCCAGTGATTATGTAATTTCAAGAAATTAAATAAACAACAAATTTCGTCACAAATCTCACAGAGCCAAATCGAGCACCAAAAATTGGATTTCCGTTAAGGGAAAATTTAGAAATCATGTAATAATGACTAGTGATTTTCTACCTTTCCACTGATCGTCCAGGAACAATACGGTCACGTGTAACAAGAGTGGTCGAAAAGATGGGAGGGCGATGGTTAAAACGGCAAAAAGGGCCGACACCGTAAAATGGACGAATTTCGTAGCCACAGCGAAGCCTCCACGAGAAACCTAGCATTATACGGTCCGACTCCAGTTAATTATACCGAGATGGAACGGGCTAAGATAGAAATGGATAGTCCTCCGCGCAATGTAATTACCTAATTCGGCCATGCGTAATTTCCGACGATTAGGGTGTCGTTCCCGAGACATTTCTAAGGCAGCTGCAGGTGATACCGAATACCAGTCGTTCCTTCGTCCCCGCTCGCGGGACTTAATGCTGTGTGTCAACTTGACGAGAGTAGTAGCCTCTCGTTAGCAGACATACTCCTTAGAACACAGTCTCGACAGCTCCTATGCCAATAGCTGTCTCGACTACCAGTCCAAAGAACGCGAGAAGAACTTTACTCTCACGTGGACGAGAGCGTGAGAGCTGCTTTCCAGTCTGACTCGCGTGTAGACAGCTAGCATAACTCCGCGAATCATACTTCTTTCGCTGGTAGACGAACAACTTCACTGGAAATTGCCCCGAGTATCATTCGAATACGAACTTCTGCACTGCGAGCTCATTTCAAGTGACTTGCTCGGGGGACCTTGTACTTCCGAAGTGTACTTCGAAGTGGACTAGCTTCTGAATGCATTCACTGTTCCCGGGAAAATTACTCTGAGAATGGGACGTTGTCTTATGTTCGAAAAATGGAAAGTCTAGATTGGGATTATTGCTGAACACTTATTAAAGCTTCACAAAAATCAAGTATCTTTACGTTTCTTCTTTGAACTCGTTGCACTTCTGAAAAATGACTCCGAGCCCATCTTGTATAAAATACTCCGCAGAAAATTGTTTCTCGTACATTGTTTTCCGAGTAATGTTCACTTTACTCAAAATTTTATTTCGACGCAACTCTCTCTTTAATTTGATTGCTTGCGAGACTATCGTCGCTTGGCTGTCAATTTTTATGCTTTTTCGATATTACTTTAAGCTACGAAAATCCAAGTGTACGTTTCGCAGTACAAAATTTGGAGGACTACCCAAAAGTCGAAGGTTCTTCAAGGTCCGTTGAAGTTGAAATTATCGCTGGAGGTGATCGGTAGATTTCGCAAGTCGATTTTCGGAGAGACAACGAGAGAGGAGAGAGCAAAGAAAGCCAGAAGTTTAGAATAAATCAAGTAGAAAGGCCGAGTGGATTCACGGACTAGAAATATTTGGCACTCGCTTTGTACGAGGCCGCTGCACGGGACGGCCCAAAAGGAAGAAGAAAAACGAGCAACAAGAAGGCTGTCGGCCGAGGAGCAGGACAGACCGAAGCCAAAGGGAGAGAAAGATGCATCGGAGAGAGAGAAAGAGAAGGATGGAGAGCGAGAGAGAGAGAGAGCGCAGAAGAAAAAGAGAAAGAGGGAAAAAGGAGGCGAACGAACGCGGACCAGGCCACGTTACAACAGCAACGACTGAAGATATCAATCAACGGGCGCATTGTGCTCAGGGATAATTTGACGCGCGGCTGAAAGGGCCAGATCTCGAATTCCACGATCGGATAATGGCCCCTATAAGGCCCCGAGAAGGTCCCTTCGGCCGCCAGGGGTATCTATCGAACCGCAGCTTGTACGGGAATCGTGGCACGATTGTCTTCGGCTGCCGGGGAGCCTTTATTTTCGTCAAGACACATTACTCACGGGACCAGCCACCAATCGATCGCATCGATTTCATTCGCAAACCGATATCTGATACGACCGGTGACACCGGATTAAGTGTTTAAGTCTCCGGACTTTCTAACCGGGCCCGCGGAACGTCTGCGAGACGACTCAACTCTTTATGTCTAACGACGACTGTACCCGGTAGCGAGAGAAAACTGTTTCCGATCGCACCGATCTTCACGAGGCCTTTAAACCTTCGGATAGCACTGCTTGATTCCCAATAACGAAGCGTTTTATTAAATTATGTTTCACTCTCCGAGCGCTTTGTTACAGAACTTGCATTTCTTGTGGGCCCGATGCTAAAATTAATGCATTCTACTGCATTTAGTAATGCGATAGTGTTGGAAAGAGAATATCGATGATCAGAGAACAGTATCTAATATTTTGAATTTTTATTTTCAGCGGATTTTTCGAATTGTAAATTTATTTTGTGGAAATGAGTCTTATTTCTTGATTCGACACTATCATTGTGGCTAATCCTGTAAATCTTGAAGAAAACTTGATCTTCGTTGAGGTAGTAATAGAAGTTTCACTGATTCAGAATTTCAAAACATTCGATTTAATGTTTTAACTCTTCGAGACCCGAGTTTTTACAGAATTTGGTCCTTTTCTGTTGACTGATGTTAAAATAAAAACGTGCTTCTACATTCAGTAATGCGATGGTGTTGGCAGAAGCATACTAAAGATTACAAACAAAAATCTGGTATATTAAATTTTGTCGAAGGCGATTTTTTTTATGTACAAATCAATTTTGTTGAACAAGTCTTATTTCTCAACTTGCCGCAAATGAGGAACGTATAAAATGAGAAATTTTGTGTATCTATCGTTATTTCCGAAAATTTTAAAATACAACACTGTTTCCGAATAAATTTTATCACTGAATAATATATACTAAGAATAGTTGCTCTGTTTTATATTCTTTAAATATTTTCCGTTAAAGTTCATTGGACTTCTTTCAGCATTTTACGCCGAAAATTTAAAAACACAACAATCGCACAGTATCTTATACATTGTGGAGCACATCATGAAACAATAAACAGGATACACTGAACAGTATAAAAGCATATTTAATGAAAATTAACTAAAAATGTATTTTCTATCATTTTCAGAAACTACACAAACAATTTCAACTCCGATATAATTTGTAACGGTTAATAATCGTCAACCATTTAATCAAAGCACTGTGGATCATTTCGCAAAAATTTTAATTGTCACACCGAGTAACTGTACAATTGATCACCATCGCGAAATCATACCGAACGACGCAGACGAATTCTCGTGCATCGTCCGACGGCAGGTCTTTCGCGCAAAACCATCGACAATCGCGTTCCAGCGTTTCGCATTCTGAGCATTTCAGTGAAACCAAATTCCAATGAAACTGAAAGCGAACGGGAAAGATGTGCAAACGTCCATATATCGCGGGTCTCAGTCAATTAACTGCGCGGAGTTTCTCGCCGGCGAAACGAGGCGGACTCGCATTTCAATTGGCTCGAGATTTCTCCAGAATTTCGTTCGTTCCGTCGAAAAAATTACATTTCAAAACGACTTACGCCGATGAAGCTGTTTCGAAACTCGACGCAATAGCGATTTCGAAACACGCTCCGCCGATGAATTATGAAGGATGACGTTTCGGCTTGACGGTGGAGAAAAATACGACGGTTATGCGAGAGTGACGGGGACTTCGTAAAGTATCGCCGGCGATATCCGGCTCTAACAACTTGATCGCGTGTGATTAATAGCAGTCCTGATAGTCCTCTCGACGCGACATCAACTTTTATCACGAACGTTTCTTCTACGACTGAAAGGTGAAGGAATCTCTCGGGTGCAGCGAGAAAATCTCTTTTCGAATAATGGGATTTTCGGACAGGTAGTCGCACGTGTCCTGAGACGCTTTTCCCTTCGTGTGGCTGAATGGAGCACTTGACTGGTGGTTCCAGCGAGCGCAGCATTAGGAGGAGCATCGCTGTTTCGAGGATACAATGCGATCGAATCGGAGGGCGCAGTTACCTGAACCACGGGAACACGTGCTCCGCTTTTTGTTCGATGCGGGCAAATTTTTCGGGACACGCGAGAACAGTTCGCGCTACAGGTGGACTCTTCTCGAGCCGCAGTTTCGGACGAAGATTTGCGGTCAGCCCGTTTGCCTAACAGGTGGATCTGTTCCCACTTGGGAAAACTGTTTGCTCGGGAGTATCATCGAAATCCGAGACTTGTTTGACCAGACAAATTTGGCCGAGGAATCCGTTGACCCTTGGGGACTGGTACCCAAAGACACCTAGACCACCGTATTCTTCTGAACGAGTACTCGAGGTCGTTTCAAATGATCAGAGTCAGGGAATGAACTGGGTGTAACGCGAAGGGGATGCGAGGGGATATCTTCGTCGAGTTTATTAATCAAAGCAGTGTCTCTTACCTCACTTTCGAAAACCGATGATCTGTCGATGTCGTCGAGATGCAGCGACACAGCGACAGTCGTTCTCTGTCGCTTGCGTCGCGTTTCAGCCCACTATTTATCACACATTATTCTTTCTCGTTTACGTTTCTCTTTTTACACTAGCCCGCACTCAGTGCAAAAATTAATTCAGTTCGCCGTTAGGAGACCGGTATATCTTAGCTCGTCGTTGCATAACGATCCAAAAACGACACCACATACCTGGCGAAGGTATACTATCTTCAAGCGGTTACACCGTCGACTTCGGGACTAGTGCCGATCATCGAGCGGCCTTCTCCGGGGATCGAGCGAGACGTCGGTTCACACGATTCGGAACACCACGTGGCTCGACACGGTATCGCACAAACCATTCGAACGTCCTTGCGCGTCTTCACTGAGTTGACGTCACTGCTACGATTCGATAAGAGAGATCCGAAGAGCCGGAGGCATTTTAAATCAGCTTAGAGTTCGTCTTCGGGTGATGAGGATGAAATCCGAGGCTGCTCCGCGATTTCTTCGCGAGGTTTTAATCGACGACTATCGTTTGGTCGTGATCTTCCCGAACATCTGTTACTATCTGTCAGCGACGCTCGAGTTCCCTGGGAGCCCAAGTCGTCGCCGAACGCACCGAACCCTCGGAAGCTCGAACACCAAGAGACGTTCAAAGTGTTTTCCCGTAGAAGGACCAGCTTGAGGTCCGAATGATATTTCACCAGGACCGTTCTGGTGGAAAGCGAATGGTTCTCGATGGCAGTCGACAGTTGCAAGGCTGGCCTCGACTACCGGAAGTTCGGGTAAATCCATTGCGAAACCGATCCTCCGGCTTTCCGAAGCGGTTATCGGTGCGCGGTGTCCAAGAGGGAAGCAGCAGAGGAGGACTGGATGAAGAGAGACTGCCCAGGAAGGTTCACACTGCCCGGCGGTCTGATCGCTGACGACTGAACGCCGTGGAAGCGTTTCACCGCGTAGTAAGTCGACTCTCACCCCGCCATCGGCCTCTCTCTCTCTCTCTCTCTCTCTCGTTCTCTCTACCTCGCCGCGAGGAGTGAGCAAGAGCGAGAGAGAAACACTAGCGATCGAAAGAAACGAAGAAAGAGAGAGGGCCGGCGAAAAAGAGAGAGCGAGAGAGAGTAGCCAGCTAGCTAGCTAGTAAAACAGCGAGAAAGAGAGAGAGAGAGAGAGAGAGAGCGAGGTAGGGGGAGAGAAAGAGAGCAGGAGACACCCGTCTTTTTCGACCCACTCTGACGTTCTGCGCGTCCTGAGGCCAGCGTGCCCCCGTCCTGCTACTCGCTCCGTTCTCTGCATTCACCCCACCAGATCTTTTATGTTCTACCCCCACCGACCGACTACTCTACCTCCACCAACAACTCGGTACCCCCACCACAAGCTCGCAAAGGTTCCCGCGGTCGCCGCTGGGCGGCACCAGCATCCAAACGTTCCGGCGGGACGCCGCTCGAGCGTGGCGAGCAACAAAGATCCCGTCGTCGGCGCCGCTGTATGGGAGAGGACGCGTCGCACTGGTTGGTGGAAGGGGAGTGATAACTGCGGGGGTGAGTTCAGTTCCCCTCGCAGCGTGCTCCCACCTTCCCCTCCGTCGCTATTGCTCCTCCTCCACCCCCACCGACGCGGCACGTGCTCCGTTGCGCTCGGACCTGCGTGCTCGCCCATAAACCCGTCCTCGTCTCGATAAGCTGTGCGCCGGAGCCCTGTGTGGGGATAGTGGACACTTCGGCGGGGATGTTTGTGAAACAAGCCCCGGGGGTGGGGGACGCCGGATCGTAACACCGCCAGCACACGTCACGCGCTCTCCATGCTGCGAGTATGGTCTGGTATCGGGAGCTGCGAGAGGATTTTTATCCGGCCCGGGACTTTTTCGAGCACTTTCACAACCAGCCAAATTAACGGCACGAGCAACGCGACAGGGAGAGAACGGACAAGTTCGTTGTCATCGTCGTCGCCTTATCGTGCCGCGCTATCGCCGATGCAGAAAGTTCATCGCGTTTCATTTACGTATTCGTATCTAACAACGACGAGCGTTACAATCACTCCCAGCGGATAGAGTACGCTCCGTTCCGGGGAGAGCGGATGGGCGATGAGGTCTTTAGAAAAGCTTGATGAATTCGCCGCGAATCTGATCACTAGTTCAGCTGTGCACGAAGATCCGGTGTCCTTATCTTCCTTGCGAAGCGTCGTCGATTCGAGAAGACAGTTCAAATCAAACGCAGCGCACGACAAAGATCACCTACTATCCGGATCTAGCCAGATCATCTATCTGGTCTAGAGGATCGCGAGTCGTTAATCGGTCACTAGCTTCCTACCACTTGGCCACGTGATCCCACGTTCGCTACAGAGACACCTAACCGAGAGCTACCCTCTTCTCGACCTCTCGCGGGGCACATCGAGAGGTGCGTGACAGATAGAATTATACGAACCAGGGGACTTTGAACCGCTCTTCCAACTTAGACTCCGCCGTCCGATCACGATACAATCGTCACGATCTTCCGAACGGCCTGACCCAGACCAACGCAAACACTGATCACTGTGAACCTCGCGGACACGTATCTTGGTCCTCTCGCAGTTAGAGGACCGTCGCGGGAATTACCGATCTCCGAGACGAACGGATACAGAGATCGCTCGGACAGGACAGTGTCTCAAGAGAGGGTTGCCACGCGTTGAACTGACTGTTGTCGAGCTCGATCGGTTCTCCCGAAGCTGCCAGTTTCCCCTTCGCCACTTTCCCTATGCCTCCCACCCGAGTCTTAGCGGCAAACGCACACCGACCGCACACGTATTTTCCCCTTCATCCCTTCCCGCATTGCATCTCGTCTTCCTCCCCCGTACAGGGACGCAGAATTCCGGAATTTCGCGGGTTCCCGACTCCACCTTCCCCCTCGCCGGGTGCAAAATCTTTTTTTAAACCCCGCCTAGCCGTGCGCAGAAGTGAGAGGCAACGATCGCCGGGGAAAAAACTGAGCAGGCGCGGAGCCACGCTGCCTTTTTCCCACTTCTTCTGAGAGCGTTCCACGCGCTCAAGCTCCGCCCCCCTTTCCACGGCCTCCCCAGACGATTTTCCACTGCTTTTCCGGGGAACATGGCTCACCGCAGCGAGGCTCCAGCAGCTCCTCGACCAATGTTCCAACGCGGACAGACACTCTGCTGCCATCTACCGGCAAGCATTTTGCATCACGATTGATACTTGTTCTCAAATTTTCCGACGAACCAGGGATATATCGATGAAAATGCCAGTACAAACTGATTGTTTAACAATTTTTTCGATAATGTCGAACTTTTCTGAACTTGAGAATTTGAACAGCAGCACAGAATTCTATTCTCTTTCATAGAATGATTTAAGTTTCTGTTTTGAAACAGAACTGTTTGATCTTTAGGAGTTGGGTATTTGTTGAGATTTGATGTAGATTTAATAGTGCGTGAATTTTTTATAAAGTGTTTGCGTTTTCTGTAATATCATCAACCGGTAGGAAAGGAATCTGCAGTCCCTTGGGTATCGATTTTACTAGGACGAGGAAGTTACTAGACTGCAGGTTGGCGACATCTATCGGCGGAGTTGCTGGCGCAAGGGTAACTCACCCCTTAGCAGTTTCACTTTTTTCTGATTCAACACATACTTATTTGAGTGTTTTAATTGTTGAATAATTTAACTTGTCATTTAGAGTTTCGTAAAAATTTATATAACATGTTGATTGAAAGTTAAAGTGCGATTGCTATATGAAAACTTCCAAGGGTAGCTGATATTGTTAAATATTTAACATTTATAGTCTACAGTTTAAAAATAACTAATCCAGATTTCAGTATTTCAATGTATGGCGTGATAAAGAGATAGAATATAATTTATATTGACAGGGGGTGATCATCCCCTAAAAGGAGATTACATTGCCCACTGGTAAAATTCCTCTATTTCATCGGTCCGTCGGTAAAGACGGTATTTGCAAGATTCTCACCCGGTTCACTTTATCTTGATGGGAATCAGACTACTGATGGCGCATGTATGTACAATTTTCACAAATTCAGGAGTTCAAACACAGATGAACTGAATGAAGCACAAACAAGCTTCGAAATGTGAACCATCTACTCCCGTATCTACTCAACAATCTATTTTATATTTCTATATAGGGCGCGAGAACTTTTAATTTGTTATAAACTATAGTTCTTGAATTAGGAAAATTTGATATTTTCATGTTAAAACTTTTCCCATCTGCTTTACCGGAACTTATGATACGAAAACGTTTTTCAAAAATGTTCCATATTATAAATAAAACCTGCAGAACAGTTTCATAACTCTTCCGTTCCTGATTAACCCTCCGACATCAGTATCTTGGTCTCTTTTGACCCGGAGTACAAAGCAGTGGCAATTAAGTTAATACCGATGCGTCTACCGGAAATGTGATAAAAAATGTTTTTAAAAAATTAAGTAAAATTTGTATGTAAAAAAGATCTGCCATTCTTGGGTTGGTAGTTTGTCGCTAGGTAAATCACGAAACCACACATCGAGCTAGGGACGCCATCCCAATCTCCGCTCGCATTCCTATTTTCCAGGCACCTTGGTCTGGAGTGTTCTCGTCGTTGGAATGTAGTAACAATTCCGTCGAGATCGCGAAAAAGAAACGCATAGGCTGAGAGGCGGGCAGGCAGGCAGGCAGTAGCGAGAGCAGTCATGCGTTGAGCCGGGAACGCGTCAAGTAGATTAAAACGATTATGGTCAGACGGGGGCCGCGGCGAGTGTTTATCGGCGGGCCGAAATACCGAGTCGATGATTTTTGTCGGTCTCCGGTCGATTCCTGATCGCGATCGGTCCCGGGTTGCAACGGGATTCGGATGCCTTCTCCTTTCCTCCATGGGCCCCCCTACAGTTTTTTCCGTTTCGTTTGTCTTTTTTTCTGTACGGGGGCAGCTTTACGAGTTACGTGCATCTGTCGGTGGCAGTCAGCCACGGAATTCGAGCGAAGCAATGCGAGGTATGTGCGTGGCCGTGTAACGCGTAAGTGACCACCGGCACGGTGATAATTATGACGCTGGCTGCCGATAAGGATCTTCTGGTTTGTCGGCGATAATTATGCGTGTGGGACCGCGCGGCACGGCCCGCCATTACCACTCGGAAGAAAAAGGGAAAGGGGCCCCGGCGACGGCGTTTCCGGTAACCAAGAATGCGACAACCGCCGATTAAACCGAGCCGAGCCGACAAAAGAATCGCTCGCGAGTAACACAGAATTTTCGACGGATCCTTAAACGACCGCCGCGAACTCGTGAGAAGAATGCCGGAATACGTCACCGGCTTTCCACCGAATCGTTTAGCCTTCCCCGGCACGGTCTCTCTTTTTCGCTGACTTTTTTTCCGAGAGAAAGAGATAATTAGGTCGGGTGCTAGGATAAACTATCGGCTGACAGTAAGTTCTTCCCGTTTACATCTTGATCGCTGTGTGTATTCTTCGTCGACAGGCTAGTAATCACCTAACGAGCGGTTTTTTTTGCGAGACGCCTCGCTTTCGACCGTGAAATTAGGAGCAATTTAGTGTTTCAGGGAACTCCTCGCTCTTTGCGTACGCCGTCGCTTCCTTGTACTCCGCGCGGTTGCCCGCTCGAAAATCGTCTTGCTACATTGTTCGCGGTGCGTGCGCGATTTATTCAGCTGCTTCTAAGCTCCCGACCCACTTCGAGACTTTAATTTATTCTACTTTGATGATGGAACGTGTTAGTTCTCGAGATGTTCCGAAATACGAGTCGTGTCAAACTGTCTCTTAGGAAATGAATATTTACTTTGTCCACATGTGACACACGGTTCACATGTTCACTTAAATACGTTCGAAATGTATAATTTCATAGTAAATTCAAATCTGGAGAATCTATTGGCAGCAGAAGAAAGAGTGTGCCACGTAAAAACTACTATGTACAAGCTGGCTGCTTATTAATCAATGGTGTAACGAAATATTTTATGACTAGCTGACTCGACGAACGTTGTCCTGTTAAAATTTCTATAAACTTGTCAATAATGTAAATAAATTCTTATTGAAATATTGATTAAGGCTGCGACGTTTGTCTTTTTATTGTATTGAAATATGATTCAAAAAGCGCTGTTAGTTTTTCACGAATTTTCCATTTTTCCGGGTAACTTTTCCAATTTTTCTTTCCCTAAAACCTTATTCGGACTGTTACGAACATTTACAAAAACAAAAATTAGCCAAATCGGTCCAGCCGTTCTGAAGTGATGCGCTTACCAATGAACAGCATTTGATTTTTATTTATATAGATAAAGATAATAAATACTACGTCAATCTCTTTAATGAAAACTTTATATGATTAACCATCTAGGCGCTGTCTCTATTCCCATCGCCTTAATTGATATCTCCCTAAAAAAGAAGTTGGCCTTGGAAGATTGTAGCGAAAACACAATTGCCTCGATGAAAAGTCAAAGTTGAAAATAAATTGTTCCGATTTCGCATGACTTATGGGCAATGATACGGCGTAGAAACGTGTTAGGGGAGAGTTAAGTTAATTCGGGGATCAATGAAAGGTTTTTCTCGATGGTGGGACGGGTCGAAAGACTGCTATGATAATATCGAAGGATGACGATGCGATTCAGCCGTGCACGAATGGATTATGGATAGCCGACGGTCGAGCCGCGGCCTACGAAACCCCCGAAGACTAATTCAACGTAATGACAACGGCTTAGAGGTACGATCTACCGGGGCTGATTGGATGCCAACGGCGTTTCGCAATACCTGGAAGCCGATTGGACGTTGGGCACCCCGTTGAGGCCGCCGACGCGTCGCATGGCATCGGCCGTGTAACAACCAACGGATTACGCCGGCAGGCCTGTCGCCGCTCGTAATTGATTTCGTTTAAACGATGCAGCACGACCCCTCTGTTCACTCCCGTCGTCCTCCAACCTCCTCTTTAACACTTTCGAGCTTTTTCTGTTTGAATTTTGGAATGCTCGAACCTCTGAATCTTGGAATTTTCGAATATTCAAATTATTAAATACTAGCTTTTCCCCGCACTGTTTAATGCCTGTTACGTACGGAGGCTTTGCCTACGTGACTTTTACTCCCTTCTTGCAACCACGTGTCCATGTCTTCAGGTCCAGCTCTTCATTCTTATAAACAGTTTTCCATTAGCGGTGAAGTGGATGCAGCCGGAAATCTGACTAACATCTACCAGATTTCCCATGTCCCCACCACCGCTTTTTAAGGGAAGTTTTGGGTATATAAAGGGGAAAATTGATATTGTTTCTCCTTAAAACCTCTTAACCCCAAATTCACCCCTATGATTGTGTCAATGAACATTAATACCAAGTATGATATAAATCAGACTACGAACAATATATTCTTCATTCAAACGTTGCAACCCCTTTTCACCCCTTGAGGGGTTGAATTTCGAAATATCCTTTCTTACTCCTTGTATAGATCAGAAAAGAAAATTGGCGTTGATGAGTCAGTCAGTCAGTACTTTCTTTTTAGAGTTTTTCTTTTTAAGCTTTAAAGCATTGAATTTAGGAATACTTGAATCTTCGGTAAAACTTTTCCAAGACACCGATTCGTATCTCCGAGATTAATTACTTGGAGCGGGGCGTTTAAGAGGAAAAATACTCAACGCTGACAACGCTATCACCGTCCACATCTCTGTCGAGACAGCGAGGAAAGTAAGTTTAATTGTTCTCCCCACGCTTTACGTTCGTTTACACCCCCAGCGATCATAAAGCTCGCCGGATACAATATTCAATTATCCAACGACGACGTGCAAAAAGATCCCGCCGACGTTTCCGCAAACTGTGATCCCGGCGACCATAAACAACGCATAAAATGTCCGGCGCGGCGTGTCGATTAACGCGCGAAAAAAAATCGCAGTACACCGAGCCACGGGAGGAGGTTGACGTAATCAGGGGGTAGCGGAATCGTTCGTACGCGAGTCTCACGGGCTCGTAACTAATTTCCCCGTTAAAGGAGTTGCACCGAACAGCTCGCGTGTGCACGCGTTGCATGCGTGCACCGCGTGGGCGGCGCCGCATCAGCGTACCAACGCACCGGTACATTGGACTTTAAACAACGGGCCCGGGTTTACGGTCCTGTCGGCTAATAAATAATTCGCGACGACGATTTTCCCGCCCATGGTGCTCGCCTCCTGGCACCTCCAAGTGGCACTGATTCTCAAACGCTTCCGTAATTAACGCTAGACCCACGAACAATTAACACTGACTGTTTCCAATTACTTTCGGAAAAGTGCAAGCATGCCGTTACGTGCGGAACGTTTGTTTTTAAAATGGAAATGTTATGAGGTTATCGATGAGGTCTATTGCAGAAAATATTCGATCAATATCGCGAATATGATATTTGTGGTACATGTACTGGTACATGTTCTCTTATAAACAGGACAAGATTGATTTTGTTTAAACTTTGCACGGCTCCTATTATAATACGGGATCTATGCTAAAGATATTTATACAATCGAATCTTATAAAATTATTTTTGTTATTTCAATAATTGTAAAATGATAAATCTGGAACCGGACACTTCTAATACCGTGTAATAACGTTATTATCGATACGAATAAAAGTGCATTAAATTTTGAAGAACTTTAATTCATATATTTAACATCGAAGATGACAATAGACTCCCATAAAAATGTTCTAAATATATAACGGTGATTAAACCCTCCCTTGAATAATTCCTATAAATGCATCTTTCCAATTTGAATAACCATAACATAACAAATTTTCAACTGAATAAAATCAGCTATCAACTGAATAAAAAGTTGATTATTTTCTAGTTATCTTTCTCCGTATTAGAATCGACCGACTATCTTGCCTAAATAGTATTTCATTCCATAGCGTTTCTACTTCGACCACTACTCTTCATAAACATATTTTCCTGAATGCGCAAGCTCGCGAGTAATTACTCGACAGTAATTGCTAGCCGGATTTTTTGTTCGACGTTAGCGAAAGGTTAATTGAACGTCGTATCAGGATCGAGTAAAAAACAGCTTTTTTAAAACCCATAAAGGAAGCAAACACACGACGAAAGAATTTCCGCATGTGGAACGCAAGTTGGCGATGATTAACGATACTTGTCCGCGAGCAATAATTAATGAAGATATTGGATCAATCTCAGAGCTACAAGTTTTTCCTGTTTGTACATAGATAACTTTGATAGAGGACGCATTCAGAGGAAGAAAAAGAAGCATCACGGAAGAAGTCGGGATATCTGAAACGCGAGGAAAAAAATTCCGTTCTTCGAATGGAACCGAAAGCCAGCCCCTAATTCGAAAAATCAACCTGCCAAAAGGGTCGACCACGCCCCTGGAACGTTTTTTCCCTTGGATACGAAAGAGACCTGCTCTTTCTCTGGGATTAGGGGATTTCGAGTGGTTTTTTCATCGTCCACCTTATGCACCTGTACCCATGATGCACAAGGTCCCTACTAACTTTCCACGGCTCAGTTACACGGTGTGTGTTCAAGATCGTTTTCCAGATACCTGGACCCTCGAGGGTCTACCTGCAACCTGCACCGTGCCGAGGCTCCATTCGAGAAGTCGAGAACCAGTAGTTTGCTCTGGGCCTATTGTACTTCTAACGATCCCGCTTATGGGGCAATTTCGGCAAGTAGTCCGCCAGCACTAATGTTTCGTGTCAGATACGAAAATCGCCGGGTCGATATTCGAACGAATGATTGCCAGTTGCCGAATATCGAATCCCGAAATATTGAGAATATCACAACTTCCTGAATTACCCTACTACGTCTTCGTTATTATAAAACTGCATTTGAATATCAGAATATTTAACATTTTTTATGCTTCAATCCTTGGATTATAATATTGAAATTTTTAAGTTTTGAATCGAGGTGTTCGAATCTTTGAGTTATCCAAGATTTGAATTTTCGAATGTTTCAATGTTTCAATCTTTAAAGGTTGACATCTTGAGAATGTTCAAATATTTGTATGATTAAATTCGTGAATCTGGTCCATTTATCTTGAGACAGTCAATTAATTATTGCGAAAAAATGTTTTGTATAAAATATTCTTCATACGAAGGGACTCTTTAAGGGTCAGATGAAGGGCAACTTCATTTCTTCAAATGGAAACCCATATGTTTTATTTCGTATTCTTATTCTACATCGAGAAATAATAATATTTCGTATAAAACATTTTTAGTCATCGAATCTTTGAATATTCGAATCGTTGGGTTGGAATTTTTGAGTCGTCGAATCTTTGAAATGCTGTATTTCCGAGTAGTTAAGATTCTGATGTAAAACGAATTGCCAAAGTGATGCAGCGCGTAACGGAATGGTAGGAGTAACGACGCGTTCATTGGTTGGTTGTAGAAACGATCATGAACGATAGATTATACAGCACGGCATGGGCGTCCATTTGTCTCCTATCGTTCGCTCTAAACAGCTATACACCTAATTACACGTTATTGGTTAATAATAGCGATGATTACCGGGCGAATTACATCAGAGCCAGGAGAACGTGTAGTCACGCTCTAACAGAGGCTTTAATTGTATCCACTGTGAGAATACACGGTGTATCAGTTCATCTCGTGCCGGCCGGCCCTCGCGGATTAATCATTAGCGTTTCCCAGCTACTTTTATAGAAGATAATACCATTAAAAGCGTTGAATAATAACGCAGTCGGCTGATCGTTATCGCGCGGTATCATCCAGCACGCGAAACGCTTGTAAATTGTTTTCTAGCCGGCAGGATCGGCTGGTGTTGTGAATAAATTTCGGATTCGTTAGCGGGAACAGTCGTTCACGGCCACCGATACCATCTTCGGTTTTTTTGTCCGTGGATCTTTTCAAATGTTTAACGGCAAAACCTGGTATTGCCCATTATCATTGCTAATCACGTAACGCTAGTTTTAAGACTGCCGGTGCCGAACCGTTCGCCAGTTACGGTTCGATTGTGATACTAATTATTTGGATACACACAGCGTAACATGCGAATCTCTGGCCGATGAAATATGATATCGGGTCACGGGACTCGAATTTCAAACTCCACAGAGAAGCGCCCAGTAAACCGCAAAAATATCGACCAAATTGAATCATCGTTCTGGGGAAAAATTCAACCATTTTACTTTTCCCATGTACATACATAAACTCTTTCGTTTCTCTATGATTGTGTTGTAACTTAATCATTTGAGAGTGTCAGATTATGAATCAAATACCGTTGGCCGAAATAAAGTGTGCAATACAAGTTCGATCTCCCCGCAATATCTTTTGTGCAATTATTTATAAAGAACATACATATAAGGGTTAATTAAATTACAATTTCGAACCTGTTGCGTCTCCAAAAATAGAAAAAAGTAAGATTTCGTAAAGTCACAAATGCATCATAAATAAGTAATTAACGATAGTCATAAATAAATGTCTGTAAACACATCGATCGGTTATCCAATTAGAAGTAAGATGGTTACTTTAATTTTGCGAATCGGTTACACTCTAAAGTAACAAACACTGAGCAAGTGTGCTTTTAGAAATGAATTGTGGCTTTTAGAAATTATTTATGTAAAGAGTTGCGTTTTTATTAGAAGATCGTGTAAAACATTGTTAAATTATTAGATACGTCTGTATCTAACCAATTACTAAACATTCAAGTATTGTATGAGATATTATATCAATTTCATATTCGTATAAAAAAAATTAATATACATAGCGTAGCTTTAAAAAAAAATATAAAAAAAAAATTCTAAAAACCACGCTTACATTAGGATGCACTAAAAGGAAGAATGGAAATATCCTGGGTCAGGAGAAACATTTGATTTTCGAGTTAAAATAGCTCCGAGTGCAAAGGGTTAAGAGTTCTTCTTCCGGTCGTTGTTACTTCGTTGGTTACTTTCTACATACCAAATCAGCGAAGTCTTGATTCCGGGGTCGAAGAAAAGCTCCGAGTGCAGCACGAGGACCGAAGCATTGCCACCGACAGCGTAACACAGCCGACACAAAACTGACCTGCACCCCACAGCTACGAGACGGCTTGTGCTTTTTCTTCCATGGTTCTACGCACACACATGGGCACACCCACACACTGGAGACACCGCGTCCTTTTTGACCTGTCTATGCGAGCGAACAGAAACGAAACTGGTCCATGGAAACTTATCTTGGACAGTCAAAGCATCTTGAAGTCGACTCCTCCCAGTATAATCTCTTACAATGCATTCTAGACCGACAGATATAGCGATGGAGGGGAGGAAAAACCGTGGGAGAGGGAACTCGATAGCGTTTAACAGCCGTTAGACTTCGCCGTAGTTAGACACCTTGTTTCTTTAATGAATACTGTGTACCTCTTTACACAATAAACAGGGTGAATCTGAAGAACATATATACTTTCGATGATAGTTCCATTGAATTTTTATCTGTACCTCAGTTTCTACAATAAACTTAAAAGTTGAAGAAAAAATATTTCTCGCTAATAAAGTAGATAGGAATAATTTTTTAATGAATTTTAGTAATGAATATCCTAATTGTTAATATGTCCAATTAACCCTTATTACCGAATTGACACAATGGTGAATAATCTGTCTGATGAAAAGTTAACAATTAATTCTGCACATTCTTTCCTTGAGAATGTTCCTTCGAATGTTAGAATGTTCGAAATTTGTATGTTTAAATATTTTCATATTTGTATATTTGAATGTTGGGATGTGTAAATACTGGAATGTAGGAATTTTTTAATCGTTTGAAGTTTGAATTTGTATTACATGTTGGACAAAAAGATGGTAGGTGTAGCAAAATGAAGGGTTCGATTTGAAAAAATCTAAATCTGACCATCGAATCTCTGGAATCCGTAAAGAAAAGCCTTGCTCATCGGCTGAGAACGCCACGGGACCAAGCGGCTTTTCTCCCAAGCATTTCTTCCATCTCCCATGACTCAGGTGGCTTATCTCAGGTGACTCAGTCCGTAGAACAATAAAAAAGAAATTTCATCGATACACATCGTAGGCAGCGGGTAAAATACGCGCATGGGGAATATTTCCTATAATTGAAGACATACCGAAAGCACACAAGGAAACACATAATAGTTTCGCTGGGGACCCAGATACCTGGAGGACGTCTCTCGGCGAATATGCGAGTCGATACTGATATTGAGCCGCGGCCGTTAAAGTTCATCGACGGTCGACAACCCCGATCGCGGTAATTAAATCTCTCTTCCCTTTTTGGATTTCAATTCGAATTAATTCCCGCGGCAGAGAAGAGATTCCCTCCGTGACCGAAAGGAACTCGCCACGGTTCGCCTCAACAAAATTCCCGGCTGTTTTACGAGGCATTAGCGTGGCTACGGACTCTCCATATAAAACATTTGCTGTGAAATATTCATCTTTCACGGGTGGCGGCGAGGAACGTCAGAGAATTACGAGAAAAGCAAGCGGGAGCGTTTCTCGAACGAGCAATCGACAACTCTCGATTCTGCAAACGCTTTGTTTCATTTCTCCTGATCAGGTTGGGCCAATCTGAATTTTCTATGAACGGCAATTAACGTTTTAATCCCAGTCTATTAACGATTCTAGAATTTGTCGACTTTATCGGAAGCATCTGAAAAATTTGTTATATATTTATTACTTATTAAGGTTCATTGCATAAAAATTACATCGTGCTCAACGTTTTGAAATTATACTGGCGACGTCATAGGTAGCTAATTCTTAAAATTGAAAATCCAGACGTGGAGAGATATTTTTTATTACCACGTCGGGGCGCGGGTTATTATAATTAAACTACGAGTATTAATGGTCACGCGGACACAGTTCGATTCCCGTTGCATCGAGAGGCGCGCACGTGAAATTCGTGTGTAGATTCGATTT
Source organism: Lasioglossum vierecki (assembly GCA_028455595.1). Classification (NCBI taxonomy): domain Eukaryota; kingdom Metazoa; phylum Arthropoda; class Insecta; order Hymenoptera; family Halictidae; genus Lasioglossum; species Lasioglossum vierecki. Next base: position 5,489,216 of record CM052336.1, on the reverse strand, counting down.
TTCTGCGTCGCGTCGTACACGGCCGGCCGCCATTCAATTGTGTAATAATTGCACCCCTCGGATGGAACTGCGCAACATTCCACGTTAATTGCGCGGCGTTCCTTTGACGCAGTCCGATTGACGAATAACAAAATGGCGCATCGGTCTCGCGTCTCCGCACTCCGGCTTTTTTTACCGGAAAACCAGTTTGCAACGAAAATAATACATTTCCGATTCCGCCTCGTCGCAGTGCTATTCTTGAGGACGCCCCTCCAAAAAAATTTTCATCCAGTCTCCATCGATATCTTTCATACACACTTCGGTGAAAAGAGCAAATTAAAATAAACTGGAGCGGCGTAACAATTAATCACAATTTATTTAAGTCTCTTAAGTTATTTATTTTAGCCTAAAATTTAATTCCGAGGTTTTAGAGAGCCTGATGATTTAAATATGCATCGATGGAGAATAAAATAGTTTTTATCACTTCAAAATCTGTGCAAAATGCAGTAAAGTCGCGTGTATTGTCCGCGATCGGTTTATTCTCTACGTTCGACTTTCTATTGAATTCTCAGCGCGACAGACGTAGTCATAAAAAAATAATGTCGGTACACGATCACTGTCAGTGCAGAACACAGAATGCTGGACAGTGAACGCAACTTTACCGTGGTTAGGTTATTACTACATATGTTAGTTTATAATAGATATATGTATTATTATCGACTTATTAAAATTATTACGAGAGAAACACATTTTTATTCGATTCTAGTCACTTGCATCGTTGCAACAGATACAGAAAGTATTTATTTGATTAGAATTTTGTTCGAATGTAACGTATGTATACATATTATGCTACATTCACATCAAAATAAAAATAAACGTACACACCTAGTAAAAGAATAGCTTCATCGATTTGTGACCAACGTAAAAATATGAATGCGACGGATGTTCGAATAAATAATGAAATCGAAGTATGAGCGTTTTCGTGATTATGGAGAGCGTCTCGGCTCGAAGTGGAACGAAAATGGCGCCGGCACGCGTACCGGAAACGCGAAGAAGTCGTTACCGTGTGTACGAGTGTGCTATCGCGAGCGGCATACAAACAACGCTACGGAAATGTCTCCTTACGCACGTTTCGCTGTCTTTCTCCACTCCGTCCTTGTTCAAACCGTTCCCTTCCACCCTGGTCCTGTTCCTTCCCGAGCCATCCAAGCTGGCGGTCGGATCGTAAAAGTCCGGTTAACAGCGATGCTTGCCAGACAATCGCCGATTTCAGAATACCGGAAGAACCCTCCAACGACCGGAAAACGATTCGAAATCTTATCGGACCTGATCGCCCATTCGAACAACTCTTGCCTCCCTTTTCCGCTGAAAACTCCCTATCGTCCGAATCGCTCGAATCTTTCTCTCGCATCTGAACGATTCGCCGTAGAAATTGGCTCGCCGAGAAACTAAATGAAAGATTAGTTGAAGCAAACATACTAGTCAAATTGTATTCGGCTTCGTACAGACCTAAACAGCTCGCCGAGCCGCGCAACTCAATTTTGTTATAAATGCATAAAGATCCGCAGTCTCGTGATTACATCAAAAATGTGTAGAATGAAATAGGACACAGAGAATAGGTCAGGCAATTTTGAAAATATCGTTATATTATTTGTAACTTGTTAAGAACTTGTTAATATCAGTTTCAATGTAGAAGACCGTTAGAAATTTTTACAACACATTTTTACAACACCGAGATTCAATTATTAGATGTTCGGGAACAGTTCTGGCCTTTTTAACCCCCTGCGTACTTTTTATTTTGCAGTGACAGTGATTAGAACGTCTTTATGCTCGAAAATGTCTTAGAATGGAAAAAATGTATATTTTTTATATGGCTACATTTATTTTAATGCTTAAATATTGATTAAAAACGAATCAAAGTTTGTTCATTCAATTTTCTTATGGGGTGAAATAGAAGAAATCGCGTTTTAAATTATAGTGGAGATAGAGAAAGGCGGATTAAAGAGTGAAAATGACAGGATAGAGAATTTGGATGGGCTCGAGCACCCTGAAGGTGCTACAGGTGTCCGGTTATATTGGACACCCGTTACGTGAAGAGCATTCACACGCCTTGGACGGTATCCACCTGCTAGTTCCGAGCGAGAAACCCTATTCCTCCGGTATCTGGAATCTAGAACCCTCCCTAGATGGGCAAGCACTCTCCAATTTCGGGGCCCGGCCCCTAGACAAGAGGCCCCCATAAAACGGACTAGATGCGTTCGAAGGGCTGCCACAGTCGACGAGCACCGCTAAGCCTCTTAAATCTCGAGCCACGTCCGTCCAACGCAACGGCACGGCGTTCCATCTTATTTCATCTGGCTACTAAGATCGCCCTCGAGATTGGACTGTCCCTTTTTTCCCTTTCTCCCGTTCGGAGAATCATCGGAGGCATCCGGAATCAGCCTAATGCAGGAAAACGTAAACCGGTGAGTTACTCGATCGGCGTGCGGGAATCATCGACTGGAACACTGCCACCTTCTCCATATTCATGACTCGGTCCCTCAAGGAAAAACGATTTTCACTCCATGATGTCTCTATTTTTGGTCTGCGGACGCAGGAGGAAATGAATCGAGCCTTCTTTCCTAGGAAAGAAGACCCATGAAAAATTATGGCTACTTTTTTTTGTAAGAATTCCTGAAAGATCACTATTTTTCAAACATGTTTCTGAATGTTTTATTATTTATTTTTACTGCTCCCTGCCTCTCAGGTTAGAAATTAGTTATTTAATTTTAATATTTAAAATAACTATTAATTTTATTATTTAAAATAGCACTTCGAAATATTTGAATTTGATTTTGCATTGTTGCAAACAGATGACTCTGGTTTCTTCCAATCGAAATTAATTGAAAGAATTTGTGAACATTAACGGAACACTGATTTTTCCAGAACAGTATCCCGGTGGAAGGGGGTTGTAGAGATCGAACGATTTCTCTAAATAACTGTGAAAATTCCGTTGCCACCGGCGAAATTCTGCGTCTGCGTGTGTTTACATGCAATTACCGCTACCGTTAAATTATGCACTTCGGCTAGTTACGTAGAAATTATTACCCCGATCCGGAGAAACGATTAATTAATGATTCCGAGGCTTCGCGTGACTCGATCAAATCTCGCGAAAGGCGTACCCGGTGCCGAATATTTCGTTCCCGGCCGTGGCGCTGTAAATTAACCATAACGATAAAGCCATAGAATCATTTTTCCCCTCTCCATCCACGTTGGCGCAACGCGCGAACAAGTTGGTAATATCGGCGATTTGTACGCGTAGCTTACGGTTGATACTTCATAAAATCTGACGATTGCAACAGCGACACTGAATAAATTCATTATGACGCCACCCGATGTTGCGAATCGAGACGATTTTATATCTAAACGATGAGAGACGAAATTTAAGCAGTTGCCCGACAATTCTGAGTGCTGCGATGTCTCTTTAATTTTAATTGTAAAAGAAGTCGAAAAAATTGTATAGACATTGACATTTTTATGGATATTCGACGGGGACAGGTTTAAAAATGTGATTATTAAATTTATGTAATGCAATGTATTAAATTTAATTTTAATTACTAAAGAATAAGTCGCGGAAGACATTGATATTTTTATGGGTATTCGATGAACATGACAAGTGTAAAAATGTGATTATTTACAACTGGGGGGATAATTTCAGATATTCTGAGGGCTGCAATGTATTAAATTTAATTTTAATTATAAAAGAATTAGTCGCGGAAGACACTGATATTTTTATGGGTTTTATGGGTTTATTGGGTGGATAATTTCAAACATTCTGAGTGTTACAATATTTCAAATTTAACTATAATTGCAAAAGAAGTTAAGAGAAAGAGGTATTCGGTGATGAGACACTATGATAAAAATTTTCCGAGTGTTAGAATACCGCAAATAAAATGAAAATTGTAAGAAAAATTTAATTTCTGGGTCACCTCACAGTAAAATATTGTGGCCGAAGTCTTCTGACTGCATTTTTATTATGAATAATTGCGCGTACGGTTCGAACGATTCTATGATCCGCGCAAAAATAGCTCTGTAACGATCAATTATCATGGTGACCATTAAGAACGGTAATATCGATCATTTGTCAGTAAAATCGTCGACAGATAATTGCAACTGGCAGACCGATGATCGCTACCGGAATGTAATTGCAGGCAGTTGACTGATTGCGCGCTTTACATCTTCGCGAAAAGCAGCAACCACTACTTTTCTAATTAACAGCCGGCCTAATTGAGACGTGCACTCCCTGCGCCCCTTTTTGCCACGAATCATCAATCGTGACTATCATCCTCGGCCAATTATTACCTCGTGGAATCAATCTGTCGTTTACTTTTGCAATTTGCGCTTAACGCTGCGTGTATGATTTATTGCTTCGCGAACAACGAGCTGACGAGGTATTAATCCAATAATCCGATGACATTATCATTCCAATATTTTCTGCTGTTCCTCGAAGACTATTAAATTCTAATTTCAACAAAGAAGAAAATGCAGACAATTTTTCGTAGCCGTTCAAGGCTGAAATCATGGATCTTGAAACGCCTGTGAATTCAGTCGTGTTTCGACATTTCCAATCGGTTCTAGATTCATTCTTAAGCATAATTAATTAATTAGTTTATCGATCGTAATTTATCTTTAGGATATTATGAATTTTTATTCTCGGCGCAAAGGTTCGATCATCTTTCTACACAACAAATAGCTATTTTTGTAGGAATACTAAACGCTGGATTCGGATTTGAATCTTCCTGTTCAAGAACCACGTTAGCTATTAAACGTTTTAATCCGAGGAATAGAAAAGAGGTGTTTCGTCCTAGACCTAGATGATAGAAAAATGATCGAACCTTTGCGCCGAGAATAAAAATTCATAATATCCTAATTAAATGCAGTTTCGTATGTCTCCATCGCGTTTGATTTAAGTAATTTTTCGAAGAGCAATTTGCTGCCAAAGTGCACCTTGAACCAGTAATCGCGATCGGTAAGGGCGAAAAACCTTCCGTAACGTATGTTCTTAATATGTAAAAAAACGCTTGAAAATTCTATTATCCGGGTTCGTGTGCCCGAGGTGGTTTCGTAGGTGAATTCTGCAGGTTTCCGTGATCGAGAAATCGCGTGCAAAGTTCGCGGCCCGAGAGAGATCGCGTCGCCGCGCGCCGCGAGCCGCGCCGGCGCGATAAAATCGGTTGCAAAACTCGCACGGAACTAAGTGGCAGCGGGAAACAATAGCGGACGAATTACTCGACGATCTGGCCGCGTCCCACTCGGCCGGTCGGCGTCTAATGACGCATTTAAAGTTTCAAAGTGAATCCATCGCGAGTAAGATCGGCGTTCTCCCAGCGCGCATGCTAAACGTCGCCCGAGGCCCTCGAAAATAATGGAACCGATTAAGTTATTATCTGCGCGTGTTCCCGAGTGGACAAGGACACGGGACACGGGTGACCGCGAGCGTATGTGCAGATCGCAAGAAAATCAGTGATCTTTCAGGGTAATTTGAACGTGTCGTAACTCGCTCGCCGATGCGAAACCCCGCAAGCATGCAACAAAAAGTTGTTGCAAGGATCGTTATTGGAGATACGTGTATTCGCGAGGAAACCTCTGAATCTCGAGTTACCATTCTGTTGCAACCATTGCAAAGTAGATTGATTTCCCATGACTTTTACGATCCTTTTGTCAACTATATTGTCCACAATTATCAACATCTGCAGTGGACCATCGTATTTAAAGCTGGATTTTGCCGACCGATGATTGTTGCATAATTTTAAAAAATTTGTGGTTTATAGCTAAACACTTTTTAATTGATCCTTCATCAACAATTTTAATCGTGAAATTTTCTTTTGGTACAGCACAATTATTAAAAATTCTGTAAACGGTCTTCTCGTAGGTTAAGTGTTAAAAATATTGAAAAATTGTTCTCTTGTCTGGACCTATCATAGGTTGTGTTTTATACCGTTTTATAGAAAAGAAAAATTGACAATACTCTTTTCATTTAAAGCTCAATGAACCAAACAAAAAAAATCGTACGAGTTGTAAGGCATCGTCCTAAATGGGAAGCTACGAGCTTAAAATGTATGGTAGATTCTGCCGCGAAAAAATTTTTGCAATGTTTTTAGAACCCAATATATCATCCAAAACTATCTAGTACAAAAATGACGGTGGTTATCATAGGACTTTTCTTTAAGAAATTATATTAATTTAAATAAATAATTCCGATTATTAACTGAAAAAATATATTTCCCCCCGACTTTTTTTTACGGTCCCCAGTCTACAAGTAATTAATAATTTCTAGGTCCCACACACACAACTGCTATATTTCCAGACACAGAATGATCCTAGAACACTGGTTCTTAACTGTTTCGATGTCAGGAAACAATTTTAATTACATGAAGAATTTGCGGAACACCAAAATTAATGATCCAAAAATAAACAAAAACATCCTGCTTCGAAACAAATATATTATTAAATATATTTAATATTTTTCGCGGAACACTGGTTAAGGAGTTCTACGAACCAGTGTCCTAGATGCTTAAACTAGAAAGCCATAATTTTCAGGTTGGTTTCACGCAGAAATAGTTTCAACTATTGAGGTTTACTCTCAATTCGAGCTGTCCAGAATTGATTGGTCATTAATACGAGTGATTTAACACTTCTCCGGGAAGTGTGCGGGCTAATGCACTGCCGCGAGGTCACCGAGATAAATTCCGTCATGCTTTCGGAAAACACCGATTGTAGAAATTTAATATGAGTACATTAGAATCCTTATCGTGTGGTAAACTATGTGGAGAGAGATTGATGGCGTTCATGCCGGGCTATGAAACTCTAAAAGGCTCATAATTCACGAGTCGAACGAAGGTATCGTTATTTTTAAATCGAACGGATAAATCACTCGAAATGCGATTGCCATTCAACAAAATCCGGACGGCGATATTGTCTGAATTTGTTTCGCGAATTGCTGCAACTTCGTCTGCCAAGTACTTCATAAATTGTGCGTCGGATAACGGTGCCGGTGATAATCGTTGTCCGCTCTTGAGCTCTTGAACGAAAAGCGGCGTATCCGCTTAGAAATGAATGCACCTTTATCACGGTGCACCTCGATATTAATGGACAATACCAGGTGAATTTATGGCACCTACAAGTGGCAACAGTTCGCCATATTTAACCACTTTAATGCCTGACTTCGTGTAGCCATTTCGCTGCTATCCTTAACAGCGTCTTTTGAGCAGACGCTATCACACCTATTGCTCCTTATCCCTTTTGCTTC
>CM052336.1:5467334-5481849 GCA_028455595.1 Lasioglossum vierecki | reverse complement strand
TAATAAGAAACAAACAATTGTACCACCGAGCATTAAACATCAAATTTATAATAATAACAAAATTGCATTTACTCCGACTTGGTACGATTTTTATTGCCATAGATATGCATAATAGAATTTATAAAAAACGTTATGATAGAAACGTTTCTATAATTTCAATAATTGTGGTAAAGAACACTCCGGGATGGGGAATAAAGATACAAGATCGAGATGAAGCTGTTAGTATGGAAAACTTTCTTTTTGAACACCGAGCTCGTCTAGCAGGACTGAACACTATATATGCAGAAATACTTTATCCTGACCGTTATGACGTCAATTCCAAACGGAAGCACCTGAACAGATTTATACGATTTCTGCTAACACTTGCCGCGTTCCCTTTTAATTGCAATGCTCGCAACAGCTAGCGTAAATTAGCCTGAAGAACGATTCCGTGTATTATAAGCTGAATATCGTTGCATAGTCGACCAGTAAAAGTTTAATTGCGATAGGAAGAACATCGCCTAAGAGGACTTAACCGCTCGGGACTTGCAGGACGGGATTCGCTTTTTTCTGTAATCCTGATCGTGCGACGCATTTTTGCATCCTCCGATCTAACATCGCTGGGTTATGTTCAATCGTGTTATGTAAATCTAGTTCGGAGAACGTTGACTCTGTTTTAGTTCGTTTGCGGGAAGCACTCTTCATTACTCTCAATCGACAGCGACTTTTACGCCAAATAAAATTGGAGCAAGTCAACAGGAAATGTTCATCAATAAACCGCGGATTTTATGCGCTTATAAGGAAAGTGATCAGATCTCGAAATAGTACAAGCATTCGAGAAACTGAAGACCACTGTTTTGTTATTTTCTATTTATCACCACTGTTGAAGCTTGGAAATCAATTTCAATTTTTTTGTCTATATCTAAATTTTTTAATTCTTACTATTCACGTGTGTAGAAATATCGAGAAATCGAGAATCAAAACAGCGGCATTTCTGAGTGTAAGTGTGTACGAAGATGTGTGAATGCGTGTGAATGTGCGTGAGAGTTGAATGTTTGCTGTCTTTCGTACGATGTATTGAAAACTATCAGTTGTCTTCTGTACGTCAAAGAGAATTGACATAAATAAATTATTAAAATCCTTTATATGCTATATATGAAAAATAGAGTACTTCGCAGACGTACAAATAAAAAAACAAATAAAAAAGCAAAAATCTTACGAATAACGTAAAATGTTGAAATCGACTTTTTCCAACTTTTCGGATCAACTACCCCACTGTGACGACGAATAGACTCATCAATTAATTCTCGTAGCTCGTACTTCCAGCAAGGCGATTATTGTGACGGTGTCGGCCCGTCTGTCAGTTTTGCGACGATTCATAAAGAACATTTGCGTGGCGGTTTCTGTCGTTTGAGCAACGCGCGTGCATTCACTGTTGCTCTCGCTTCGCATTAATCGCTCGGCTGTACGTACCGCCAACCTGGAGAACGCGTTTTCCTCCAAGGACGAACTAATCCGTACTAGTACTAGTTCCATGCCATTTGTCAAACAAATTTCACGCTCGACTGCCCTTTAAAGCTGAACATTAAATCGAGGGTGTGTGGGTATCGTGGAACGAACGACAAGCGCCGAATAAACGTTTTTCAGAAATGTTCAACTATCCACACTTTAAAATGAACCTATTGAAAAGCTCTCTAATTAAAAGTGCATAGAATGCATCAGCCAGCTGAGAAGAAACGCATGTTCCTTCCATTGTGCATTCGCTTCGAAGCCGCGGATTCTAAAACTCCTCCTCGCGGTACACCATCGAATGGTAACGCAACGATAATGGTAATGATACAACAATAACGCCTACGGGGCGGGGAGAAGCAATTATCCGCGAATGAATGGTGCGCGTTGGCACGGGATTAACCGACAAACAGAAACACGTGAAAAATACGTCACGTGTCGTGCCGCATCACGCCCGTCTGCGAATTCTAATCGCGGGAAGTTGAATCCCATCGACAAAGACGGCGCGGCGCGAGCCGAGCCGAGCTGAAAGGAGGCTTCGCTATGAATTATGCTAAAATCGCCTCCGACCAGGTGTGTCAACAGGCATCCGATTGTATACGGGGTTGCATCATCGGAACGCATACATATGGATCGTTCGACGTACAACGACAAATCGCGCGGACGCAATTAATTTGTTCTTGCCAAACTTCATTGCTATTCTCGATCTTATATGCTCCGTTTCGGAAAATATATTTGTTCGAGTGAGAATTTCGTATTAAAAAATGTTTTCGTGGAGCAGATACGGAGTCGTCGGCAAAAGTTACCCTCTCTCTGCCAGTACCGGATTAGTTACGTGGCATTATGAACAATTTCCTTTTTTTTAAATTGTTATTGTTACTCTGAAGTTATCCACAATATCTGTCACTCTTTATTGTGTATTAGGATTTCATTCGGACATATGATCAATTATCTTTTCCCCATTGTTATTTTAGAAACTGTATCCTTTAAGAAATAATTAGCCACAAACGTTTCTACCTCTAAAAAGCGTATTTAGCCGAAAAAACAAGTATTTAATATTTTTTGGTGTTCAATAAGTACGTCAAATTTCATTCAAATCAGTGAATATCAGTTGGGTAGTGTTGCGGGTGAGTGGGCCAGTGTCGCCGTATCGCGAAAATCGAGGGGAGTACAATTTATCCCCTCTCCGATGACCAGAGTAATATGTGACACATTGCGCGTGTGCTATGAGGATTGAGTGGGACGAATGGGAGACACGTTGCGAATGGGGGCACTATGACCTTCTCCTCCTTTTCCCCTTCCACTACCATGAGCACAGTCCACCGTCCCACTCAATCCCCGTCGCGCACGCGCAACGTGTCACATATTACTCTGGTCATCGGTGAGGGGGTACCTGTATTCCCCTCGATTTTCTCGATCTGTCCACACTGAATGGGGGACGTGGAGTGTGCTCATACCGATGGAATGGGATACTGGAAGGAGAAATAGGGGAGAGGGAAACAAGTCTTAATCTGATAACTCTGAGCAGATATTTTAGAATTTGTACAATAAAAGTCCCAATGGAAATGATTTATCTAAAAATGTTTCTTTCTTACTTGTTTATAGTCGTACCAAAACATTTCAAACAACGTTACAGTACTTTTAGGAACTCGTTGAATTCGACAAAAAAAATTCCCTTAACTTTTTTTTACCTAGAATTCGATTTAACTGATTGACATATTTTAGTAATGTAATATTCAAGCCAAAAAGTTCACTTCCAGATGATAAAACGAAAAGAAAAGATGTCTACACGCGTTAGCAATTTTCAGGGGAAACTTTTCGCACGGACAAAGCCTCGGAATTTCCATCGAGCTATTTGAGGTTTAAAAAAGTAATGAAGTTTAGCAGCTAAATTGACAAGCTGACATTCACGGCGACCGTTCGCCGTGTTGTCAGTGACGCTTGAATGATCATTGGTAATCGACGACGTATCGAATTCTCAAAAAAGTTCGCAGCGAATATGAACGTCAATTAACCTGACAGCAAGTTGAAGCAAAAACCGTGTTATTCAACAGTGTTATAATATCGCACGATCGTATCGCAACGTTTCGGGAATAATCGGCGACACAACGTTGTGCAACATTTTCTCATTACTAGCTTATTATAATACGCATTCCATCGGCTCGCGATAATCAAACTTGGACAGTTAATGCGTCGATCGAGATCTCTGCAACATAAAATGTCGATCAAAAGATTAAATCTTGCAGCATTTATTCAACGGTGATTTGCTGTCGGAGTTTCAAAGTGGTATACTAATTAATAGACTTTCGATTTTTTGCATTGACGGCAAGAACGTGTAGATGAGAGAAATCCTCATAAATTCACACATTCCTAAATCATAAATTCTTGGAAAGCTTTATTTTCTTTCTGTTTCCTTTAAGAAATCTCGTTCTCTAACGGTGGGTTTATAAATAGAATTTGTCAATTTAAAGTACGGAGCAAAATTGGGTTAAGTATTATCCTTTTATATATTCCATGTGCAACTACACTAGAGTGCGAAATAAAAGGAGCACTAAATTCTTCTCGAGGAATTGCTGACATTTGAACTGGTATAACTTCGTGACCAAAAGTCAGACAATAATCATTCCAAGCTCATTTTATAGTGCAATGTTTCTACCTTCAGAATACGTGGCTAGCTTCTTCATTTCAGGATACGTCTCTACGCGTCTGCATTATGTAGGATGACGAGAGAGCAAAATTATGTACTTTCTTTTGAAGGCTTATGAAATTCCGCTATAAACAATTTTTCAGGAGTATGGGGATCATCCAATATAGACGAGCATTTTCAATGAAGATTTTATGCTCTTCCAAATGTTTACGCTAGTCTACTGTTTCCGACTCACCGCAGCGAGAAGTTTTTGTTGTATTTAGTTCTGCAATTGACGCAGCATATTTTTAAATCGCGTAAAGGTCCGCAGTGCAGCTAATTGCTGATAGCGCGATGTTAGCATCGGTTCGTGCAGTTCTGTTACGTGGAATTATCGTGTACCGTGAACGCGTTAAATATCGTGTAAATGGGAGAAACAAGAGAAAAAAGGCGGGGAAAAATTTGAAGAGAAAGTTCACCGGTGTCGTCGGCAGATTTCCACGGATCCCGGTGCCCAGGCTTGACATTTATTTTACTTGTCTCTCGAATCAGCTGCAACGATCTTCACGATCGTTCGTAGGCACATAAATCAACCTCGGGAATAGCGACGATCGTTCCGTCATGTGGCGACCTTTCACGGGCTCGTTTGCAGAATTTATTGTCTTACGTCACGCGGGGCCCCGGTTTATTATACCGAATAAACTTTTTCGTTGGCCGATCGTCCCCGTGACCGGAGGGGGCGGCCCAATTGTTGATCGAGACATGCCTCGATCGCGCAATTAGGACCCCGATCCCCATAAAGAGGCCTGTACACTCTCGGAGGTATACGGTGCTCTATTAAAATTCCAATATTCTCGGATAGATGTTCCGTTGCCGGAAAGGTGTGAGGTTAAACGATCAACAGACGATAAGGCTAATGAGCTATAACGATCCTTTCTCCATTTTACTATGCCCCCGTTCTCGGCCCGGTTAACCTTTATCCGCCATATTCAGGCCCCTTGTCTAACCACCAGACTTTCTCTGTCTTCGTTCGGTGGAACGTTTGCGATCTGATTATAAGAATTTGGCTCCGCTTCAATGTCTTCTTGTCGCGCAGAAGGTGTGTTTCACCCGAAAAGTCGGAAAAAAGTCAATTTTAAATTTTGCACAAGTCGTACAATTTTGTGCTGTCGACGAAGTTAAACGTCTGAGGAATAAGGTATTGTATTCGAGAGATTGTATAGCTCGTTTTGTGTGTGCGTTCTTAAACAGTCTCCGAAACAGTGTTCGTTCATTATAAAATTTCGAAAAAGAATTTTTATCGACAAAAATTAAAAATCAAAATTGATATGTATTTACGATTTTTAATGTTATAGTCGACGTTGCGACGAATTTGACTATTTACTATGTTGTGACGATCAGCCCATAAATAACGTTAAAAAACAACATGTTTTTAACTCCTATGCGCCACGCCGCTTGAATGAGGTAACCCTTTGCCGAAAGTCGCCAAACTAATTTTACCGTTCGGTGACTGTCAGTAATTTTCAAGTAGTTTGTTATTCTATCGACCGGTTGTTACTCTCAAAAAATGTTGGACTCGCTAATAATTCCCGTTTGCAAAGTTTAACAAGAATAACCTACTAGTTTCTGAATGCCTGCGAGTTAAAAATTTAAGAAAACTGTATATGTTTGAAACTGCTTGTGTCTACGATCATTTATATGTAATTTGTATTGTATTATATCGGCCGCCTAAATGTACGAACTAGGTATCTTGAAATTTGGACATTTTGAGTGATCTGCTTCGTATGAAAGAAGAAATCAAGTAGAATTTAATTGTAAAAACACTGGGTAACCTATCAAAGTAATCTACAACATCTAGCGAATCAGAATTTAGTTTAATCTTGTTAATGTAAAAGGTAGTCAACTTCTGTTTTTGTTTTGCAAAAAAGATTTCTCTAAAATAAAGTATTAATAATAAAGTATTCCCTAAAATAATAATGTATTGAAAAATAATGAACGACAAAATAATCTCTACCTTGACGTTCTAATAGCAATAAATTAAAAAAAAAGAGGAACAAAAAGTGTAGCGAGACGAGGAGTACTAAGTAAGCGGCGAGCTTGTAGACGTCAATGTATCCGTAACAGTAGCAGCAGCGGCCGTGGTAAAGGAGACTGTGGATCGACAGTAATCGTGAAACGATCCATCAGAAATGACTTATTTTGACGCGTCGGTTGGTTCAAGCATTAATTGTTCCCAGGGCAGTAAAGAGGGAGTGCCTGAAGGCCGGCCGGCCTGAATTTTTCGCATTAGTGCCGCTCCAGCTTTACAACTTTATCCCGTTGCACATAGTCCCTCTCGCGGGATAGTTGTTCAGCCGCGAACAGTTGTAGCAAACGGTATATTACAAATCGTCTCGTAAATTACATTCTTTTGTCGTGGCCGCCACGGACACAAAGGAGGAATAAGACATACGGCGAAGGTGTCGATGCTGGCTAGTAACAATAAGAATTACGCGACGTCTCGCGAAGCCGATCAAGATGAATGGTGTGTACCCGATAATTATTGCCGATCGCGTCGCTACTCCCAGGAATAATTCAATAGAATCTTTTTCCCTCTGTTCCCCTTTCGCCTCTCTCTTTCTCTCTCCTCGTCTCTGTGTCTCGCTCTCCCGGTGTCCTGTCCCATTAGCATAATCATATTATTTCAGCGCATTCTAGGCGTGTGTAGGTCGATCGCGAGTGGGATAAACTGTGGAACGGTACTCCCGTCGGCCACTGGAATTCCATCCTACGGCTAGAGCCGTGTGTGCAAGCCTCGGGTGAAGGAAACCCGTGGAAATACGTGGGAAACGGCAAAGGGAAATGCGTTTACCTGCATCGGCACTCGCCGACCGCTATTTATTGACTGGAAGTAGTTTTCCATGTAACTGACACCGCGTTAATAGAACGCGCTCGCGGTTTGTCTAGCTACCAGAGAAAGGAGACCTAGGACGTGAGAAATAGAACACCAAACCTGTTACCGATTCACTGCTCGAATAGATAATTAGCTGAACCTTTCGGTATCGGCTGCGAGCTGATCTTTATGCGCCTAACATTCTATCAAACATTATGTTTCTCTACACAGGATTTTTCTTTCGGGACCGTTTCGTTCCATTTCTCCCACTAGAATTATTTCAAATAATTATTTGATTTTACCACATGTTGTAGCTACTTCTATCCGCGCGTGCTGTGGCAATTTATTTCATTTAAAGTGCGCAATGTGTGTTCGAATGTATGTTCGAACGTGCATAAACATGTAATTACAAAATATTTTACGACCAGCATAGTACATTTAATACAACATTGTAGCTGCGAAATCTTTTACCATTGCATTGCATCTTATTTTATGTAATATTTTGATAAATTGTTGTTAGATACTTTCCCTTCATACTTAATTTCGCATTTCTTCATCGTAAAAATTGGTACGGGCACGAATATGAAATGGCAGGTTTTTTATTTCGTCGAATCCTCTAATAAAATATAAATTTTTCTCTTTGATACCACTTCTCTCTAATTTGTGCATAAAAATTGCTGCCTGAATAAACCCTCGGATTGCATTATATTTTACACGGACAATACAAAGTATTTCGTACAGTATTGTAGCATTTCATTTTGTTCATCAGCTTTGATAAAATATGAACATTTTTCGTTAATCCCGATTTCTCGTAATACACGCATAAAAATTGCTGAATGAATAAACCTCTAATTGCATTATATTCTACACAGACAATAAAAAGTGTTTAATACAATATATGCCTTTGATAAAACATGAAAATTTTTCATTAATCCGAATTTGCTGTGCGTATAAAAGTTTCTGTATGATTAAACATCGAATCGCGGGACGAAGTACGTTTAATAAAATATTCCAACTGTGGTTATTACAGAGGAAGATATTTTTGTCAATGATTTAAATGAAAAACAAAATGAAGAATTTGATATTATCACGGAACACCGTGAAAGCTGAAAGCGTTGTCGATTTAATGAATTTTTCAACGTTCCCTGAATGTTATAATAATTTGGAGCATTTTGTAAATTTCGGTGGTGTTTTACGATTTGGAGTCTGCGTTAACAGGTTCCAGAAATCTATTTTTGCGAGAAGACAATTGGTATTCTTGCTTCTTGAATTACACGTTCGTGAAATTGCGTACCAGGAAATTACGGGATCGCCGGGACGCAACAATTATTTCATGACGGGTGTAAACACTGGTATTACGGTTCCCCGGGTCACCAATTACCGCTAACTCAACAATATTTACTGCGAGATTTAGTGAAATCGCTGTTTTCGTTGAGCACCGGACCGTAATGTATACTTAGTAATTCCTTCCCACATGGGTATTGCGAAAATGACCATTCGCTTAGTAAGAGTAAACATGCAATTCCAACAATTTCTCCCCTGTTCACTTCGTCAACTATTTCGAACGACCGATCGGATATTCATCTTTTCATTCTGCTAATTCTCCTAACGGATTCGCGTTTATTTGTCGCGGTGTGGTCCGATAACCAGCTACAACCAGCCAAAAAGTCTCTAGTCTTTAAAATGATTACCGAGTAGGTGGAATATAAAGTAGTAAAAAATTATAACAATTTTATTTAATTATATAATACATAAAGAAATATTTATTACATATTTCTTATTATATTTCATCCAATTCAAAAGATTAAGAAATAATTCATTTTTGACATCAGTGCATTGCAATTCATCATCTGCAGTGCAGATCCATAATCTGATAATAATAATTATTTTCTATGAAATCATAACAATTTCAATTGCAATTACAAATTAAATCGTAATTTAATTGGTCGAGAGATCTGAACTATAAATTACAATGCAACCCAATTATCTTGTAATTATAAGTCATGAAGTAATTTAATTGTAATTCTGCCGCATTAGTTTAATTGCACATGTTTCTCCGCAATACGAAAACGATGAACGGTGAAATTGCTATACCAAATGTAATATCCTCGTATATAATCGACAGCTGTTTTTATTGTAAAATTGTTCGACTTGTTTTAATAAATTTGAAAACATTGTGCCAATGCAAATATTCTTTCGTTGTGCAACAAACAGAGGAGTGGGTGTGCGATTGTTCGGGAGAGCATAAATCAGTTGTGTTCCTGAATGACAATTGAATAGTCGGAAAAGAATTAATATGCACGTGTTCGTATTTTAATACAATGGGCTTGCGTAGAAATTGTTTTAGCTCGATCATTAAATCCTCAATTGAATTCTACGAGAATCCTGCGAAGTTTTGAAGACACATATACGGCTAATCACCATGCATTAGCATTGATTAGCATCGTTCCTGTATACGTCATAATAACGCCGCGATTCTTTCGCTAGTGTATTCTCATGCGATCATTAAAATTAACTATTAACCGAGCTACGCTGCTGGGGTTGAAATTATGCATTATTAATCATGCAATTCTGAATGGTAGTTCGTTTCACTTGGAATGCTCGCACAGTTTTTACTGATATAGGTTATAAACACCGCAGTTTATTAACCAAGATAATAATTGACTCGAGCCTGCCACTGAAAAAGGCGTTAAAGCAGCATGGTAATTACGACGAGTTTAATACCTGACTTTTCCTCCATTTTTCCCAGAATTTTCCCGTTGCTTCTGGGATCGGGCTGGGTTCGCAACGCGCGAAAGAAAAAGAGATTATGGCAGACACAATCGATGAAGGAAATCAAAGTTGTCCTCGATGTTTAACATGGCGTCAGCAGGCTGCGTCGCCTTTCACACGTCCTACACGAAAGACGACGAAGCTCGATCTCTTTCAAAACAATTACGCATTCTTCGACGCCAGTTCTCCCACGTCTGCATTAGCCTGCCTCGATGTTCAACCACCATTTCCAGAAAACACCATTGGATACGCGTTTCATACTCGATATTCGATTTTTTAATCTCCAGCGTGGCTCGAAATTGCAGTATAAAATATAATAAAATGATTATACTAATATTATGAGAATCCACGTTAATCTGAAAGACAGAAGTTCAAACAAAAATGGGCAAAAAATTGATGCATAAAAATTCGACTGAATCGAAATATGGCTGAGGGTCGCTCGAGGGTCAATTTATTCAAGCAATTGTTTTCTTCAAGAAGTGAACAATGATAAAATAAAATGACGTTCCCATCGAATATACGGTGTTAATTTTTAATTGGACGTAGCTATCTCGAGAATTACAGTGAAGAGCAGCTGATAATAAAAAGTGAGCAAATGCCGGAAAACGAGGCTTGTTCTTAACTGGGGGTGGACGACTGCAGGGCTGACGACGAGGCAATTCGAATTTTCGAAACAAGATGTATCTGATCGCGGGAGGCAGTCGAGAGGAGACACCAACAATAGGGATTATTAGCATTGGCTGAGCCGACTTCACGTTGATATTGGTCTCTGGAGGACCGACATATTGTAATCACGCGGATATATTGTGCTCGTGCAATGCACGTTCGCCTAGTCCTCTCCAGCCAGCCTATCCTCCGCAACCACCTACTCTCTCCACCTCCCGTTCCCTCTCTTCTCTCCTCTCTCTCCTCGTTCTCTCTGTCTGCCGCTCTCATCCTCTCTCCCTCTGTCCCTTCGGTAGCCGATCAATGCCCTCTTCTCCTATCGATAACTCGATAATATTACACGCGAAAACCGCTTTCGATGTGCTCGCCCAGTCAGCGAGCCACTTGTGCGAGCAAATAACCAGTTATCGGAAAACCGATTTTATTTTCGAGGGACGCTTGCCTTCGATATTTTTTTCTTCTTGTGTCTCGTCGCTACCCTTCGTCCCTTTGTCTCTACCCATCATACCCCTCTCCGCCTCCTCTTTCTCTTACATCCTTGTGAACCTGTGTATCGATATACATTACTACAAGATAAAAATAGGCGAGCATTCCGCTTGGTGGACCTAGCAAACTAGACAATTGCTAAAGTTTGTAGAAAACTCGTTAGAAAATTAGGTGAACCATGTACGAAGGATAACCAAATTTTAATGTCCTGTATTCAGGTATTTTTTTTTTTTTAATGGAACTGCACAGGAGCTTTTCAATTATACGGGGTGTCCCAAAATTCGTGTACTTACAAAAATGACGCCAGCGGCTTTATTTAGGAGTTATTAACAAAAAACACAGACCAATCAGAGCGCGACTAGAGCAAACGGACTCCGACTCAGCGACAGGTCCCGCATAACGTGGCGGCGCCATTGGCCGAGCCAGAATCAATCCGTTGTAGCCGCACTCTGATTGGTCCGTGTTTTTTGTTAATAACTCCTAAATAAAGCCGCTGGCGTCATTTTTGTAAAGGAAAATGTCGCTTCAAATGACCCAAGGAACCTCCCATTTCCGGGAAGTACACGAATTTTGGGACACCCTGTATTTGGTACATTTCTATCTTTATGGGAATTCGAGTTTTGCGATTACACTGAACCTCGATATTTTAGTAAGTGAATTTGTTGAATATCATAAAGAACATTTTCTAATATTATAGTGAATAAGTATGATTTCATGTTAGTTGTCACGTGAATCTACTGTTCAGGAGTAGCCTAATGCATGTTGCCGTGTTCAAGGTAGTAAAAAAATCGACGATTTGCATGTCGCCAACATGTTTTCCTTCGAAATCGATTCGCCCCGGCGTTTTTCCTCGCCGAGACATCTCGCCGATGTCTGTAAATATTTTTTAAATGTTTCAAGGGCTTCCACGGGTTACCACGTTATTTCTCATCCTGTCTTTTTCCGCGTTTCTTTCTACGGTTTCTAGAAGACCATTGGAGGAACGATTCCGTGCGGCATTGTCGTGATGCGATACGAGGCAAAGGTATTACAATTATGTAAATCACGCCGCGTATCATAGACGCCATTTTTACACACGACACATGTAATATGTACGAAATGTGTTACAAGGTTTCGTGAACTCTTCTAGGAAACTATCTGTTACTTTTTATAGCCGCGATGCAATCTCCTTGCTTCGATGCGCGACGGGAAAATGGTAATAAATGTAAAAATCTGAGTTTTTCAATATAAATAAACTTGTAGTGGTAGGTCGAAATACTAAAATCTATTTACGAGCTAACGATTTTGTTTTAACCCTTAGCACTCGAGTCACCGCTAAAAATTGCAGTACCAATACAATAATCAATTACTGAACATTTAAATATTCTATTGTAAATCTTAAAAAAAATCATATACATAGAAATTGCTCTAGATTGAAAGAAATATTTTATTTTTTAGTTAAAATAGCTCCGACTGTATCGGGTTAATATAATAGATTTTTACTTCAAGTCCAGTTACACTCAATTCTCACTATTTTTGTATAAGATACTGACAAATGCACGAATTAAATTTTTTAATGAAAGTCTAGCTACACTGAATTATTATTATTTGCACTTTTACAAATTTCTTTGTCGAGCGTGACTTGACATTGGAGGAAGAAAAACAAATATAAATTACAACAAAATTTGAGAGCTATATATTTAATATAATTACTAAAGAAAATTGTTTAAAATAAGTAGCAGTCAAGGAACTGTCCTTTGAAGTGAATTTCAAATGAAATACTTAAATTAGTATAGAGAGTTGTTGGCAACAAAATCGAAAAGTAATTCGCAGTGCAAAGGGTTAAAGATATATATTCTTCTTACCTTTAATAATTTGATTACAATAATAAAGTTAATAATGAAATCGGAGCCCTGTATTCAACGTGCAGAAAATACGATATTTTCTGACCTTAAATGAGAATTTGCTTTCGCCGCTCGATTTCCATGAAAATCAGGGAAAGACGGTGTTCAACGACGTGTTCACCGTTCGATGCGCAAGAAAGCGATTCGGAGAAGCGAAAACACTGCATTGTTCGCGCAAGCTTGCGGGTGGAAATCACCCCTTTATTCCAGAAATTCAGAGCCCATTTACGAACGACACCGCGCCATTTCGGAATCGTTCCGCGTCAGATTTGTTTCCGCCTGTAACAACCACTTATCCATTCCTTTCGATTCCCGACCGAGGGGGAGACTTCAACTGTGAAAAATTATCGTGGCCGTGCAGTCTGCCCTTTGACTCAGCCTTCCGAAGGTTTCTCAAATGTATTCAAATTAAGAAACTGAGACCACGAGCAAATG
Source organism: Lasioglossum vierecki (assembly GCA_028455595.1). Classification (NCBI taxonomy): domain Eukaryota; kingdom Metazoa; phylum Arthropoda; class Insecta; order Hymenoptera; family Halictidae; genus Lasioglossum; species Lasioglossum vierecki. The sequence continues at coordinate 5,468,621 of CM052336.1, read as the reverse complement.
TTCGGTGCTCCGAGAGCTGTGAAACGGTTCCAATTTTCTTACCCAACCTGCTAGTGGAAAATATTATTCAGCCCTGACAATTTACAAAAGTTTAACATAGTTTGAACTTGGTCAAAAATTAAAAAATTCAAATGACAGGATACTTTATTCGATCATGAAAATCTGCACTGCAGTCTAGTCATCAAATTAATATTGCATAACTTAAGGAAAAATTAAGGCCTGATGGATAATCGAGATCGAAGGGACATAATTAAAATGTACATTATATTCCAAAATTTTTGTATTTTTGAAAATTAATTTCCCGTCAATAATATAATCATATTCAAACGCATATTTACTTATAATCGGGATGCGATTAATCGAAGTCTTTATACAAATATTAAATATTTTACTGAATAATTATTTAAGAAAAAAAATGAAAATCTGACACGGCGTTACAGAAAATAGCATCACTTAAAAATAAAGATAAGAAGTTGCTCAACATTCTCATACAAAAATATAATATTTCACTGAATAATTACGGAAAAATTAAAGATCGAAATATAGGTGAAAAATATTGTGTTACTTCGTCAACTTGCAATTGTGTTAATAAATAATGTGAAAAAAATTAACGTTACACACATGCCATGTTAAGTGTATTCACGATGTGTGTTGCGTATTCTAATTGATGACTACCGGTTGTTCGCAGGTGTTGAAGGAAGCAACAACGGTACGCAACGAGCAACTAGCCGAGCTGGGAAACCTCTTCGACTATTTGGAGGAACACCGGAGCCTACAGGGTTACGAGGGCGAAAAGTCAGCGCGGTGAGTTTGCATGATTTTCTACGTTTTATTAGACACTCGAGAACCGGGGTGATTTACATCGGCCGCTCGTAAATCAAACGGCCGGTAACGGGATTAAAATGAGTTTCGGCTGACAGAGAAAATTGAAATCCGTAATTGGATTGTGCCGCGTTCAACGAGTTTTATTGGCGTTCGATGTTTGCTTGGTGTCAATCGACGAGAACGGGGACCGAGCCATTTCGTGTCAAATTGTCCACGAGCCGGAATTATGCTGTACAATGCTCCTTGGTTCCTTGGAGAACCCGGAACATGTCAGCAGTTTTATTTCTCGATAAACAATTAAGAATTAACCAGGAAGACACACGAGAAAAGTTTACTTCCATTAGAGCCAGCATGCTTTTAGCACGTGCTGCGTTGGGTATATAGACTACACTTTTTGTGTTGAAAATCTATTAGTTCATTAAAGAAATAAATTATTTAAAAATACCACGTTTTTAAAAACGG